>CAOGCB010236728.1:0-13192 GCA_948266635.1 Cnidoscolus chayamansa | reverse complement strand
TGGATTTGGTTCATTCATTATTCCTAAACTTCGTTTTTCCTTTTTCTTTTTCTGACTTGACAAAAATTTCTCAATCTCCGGATGATACTCCTCTAATTCTTTATTTGAAGACCTAGTGATCGGCATACAAAATAATGAATTAATGTTCCTACCAAAAGGTTGTAATTAGCATTTGATACAAACAAATTAAGATGACCTAATTTTAAAAATAAAAACAAAACAACACTGCAAAGCACTCATTAGAATTTTTCACAAATGACAAAACATCATTCCCCGGTAACGGCGCCAAAACTTTATTGCCTTTTTACCTGCACGTATACGAATCGCAACGTAATAATATTAAATTTGTTCCCACGACGAACGGATTAGGTCCACTTATTACTCATTTTCATTTATGTTTGTAGCAATATGATATTTAAAATTTGTTAATCTACTTTTAAGATTAATTAATGAAATTAGTTGTTAATCTAAATTACTCAAGAGATACAGCCACTCAATTCATGTAGCACCCCCTACCCGGACCTATGAAGATTCGAGTAGGATGCGCCACTTAACTGCATTTATCTGTTCTATACCTTGTTATATTCACTTATCTTGTTCAGAAATTTTTTTTAAAACAAAATATACATATTTCATTTTTTTATAACCTATTAACTTAATTAGAATAAAAATTTGGGCAGAGTTTCCCCTATATATAGGCCCTCAAATTTGCACTTTTAGACCTGTTCAAAAATTTTATAATCTCAACTCAACACAACATCTCATCATATCAAATATATTAATAACATTCTAATTCACAGGATCAAACTATATATATATATATATATATATATATATATATTATCTGATTACTTAATACTCTATGTACATGCCGAAACTAATTAAATACAGTGTTAGAGTTCTGGATGAACCAGTTGATGTGTCCTTCGACTGCTACAGTTGATGTGGATCAGTGGATGAATCTCTTACTGTCCTACAGTCTTTTACCTGCGCATGGAAACCATCCAATGCGCTGAGCTACATGCTCAGTGGGTATATAAAAGAAAAACAACAGTATGATATAACATAACAATAAACTTAATATATCACTTAATAAATTGTATATCAATTATCTTTACCTGTTATGCCTCAAATAACAACTTGTAATCATTTAACAATTTAACATAATTTTCATCTCCCAATTTCAAATGCATGTCTCACAATAATATATATAAAACTTTACTTTATTATTAGGCCCATGTAACTTATGCAAGGCTCGAATGCTAGATACAGGGAATGTAGGCAACCAAGTACAAGTGCTAAACAAAACAAATACTAGGTGCCTAAACTGTCTGTCTGTATGTGGTGAGGCTCTAACTAGCCAAACCGTTCAGGTACCCATAGTAGCCCCAAAATCAACTGTATGGTGCAGTACTGCTAAGAACTATGGCATGCCACACCTTTATGCTAACTCCGATACCCACTAAAGTACAATAGGTCAATGTTACCATTTAAAATCTTTTACGTATCATTCTTGATTCAGATGCTTAATTTATCACTGTTTACACTTTTCATACCAAAGTTTACTAGTACACTTTTTTTTATGACCACAATATTGGTCATAGCCACTTTACATAAATCATTGGTCATTTATGCAAGTGCCTCAAGTATAAACCTTTAAAAATAATAAACATATTGTAATGATTAAAATGAAGCAATAACATAACATAATCTTAATATATACACAATACTTCATAAATATCGAGTTCTTTACTCGATTAGGTCAACATTTTGATACTCTCTTTTTTTTATGCTAAATAATTTTTACTTACTCTTTTATTTGCCTAACCTACTCTTTAACATTTTCCTGCCTTATCTAAATTAATTCATTATTTTTAGATCTCATTTGGTCCTCCAAAATAGGCATACAATCTAAATATTTTCTATAATAAACTATAAATCTCTAAAATTTTCAACCTAAATTACAATAAATTCAAACCTAAATTTTTGGTCGCTAAAACAGATCCTATATCAAATTTAATTAACCAAAATAAAAATATACCGACCTGGAAATTTTCCTTTCTTTTTCTTTTTCTTCCTCTTTTTCTTCTTCTTCTTCCTTCTTCTTATTCTTCCTTCTTCCTCCTTCTTCTTCTTTCTCTCTCTCTTTTTTTTCCTCCCGATCCACTCTCTTTTCTATTTCTACTTTTATATATATAGATATATATATATATATATATATATATATTCAAAAGAGTCAGGCGGTGCCTCTAGGCATCGCCTGACTTTTCTTTTTCTTTTTGTTTTTTTTAATTTTTTCTTTCTTTCTTTTTATTCTTTTTCTTTTTTTTTTTTTGAATTTTTTTTTCACCCAATTTTCTAGGCCCTAATATACGTTCGTTACAATTCAATAGTTTGATCATGCCAAAATATTTTTCTCATTAACCAAAACTCAGGTTTTTATGAAATCGCCTTTCCTAAAAATGTATTCGGGTATTTTTAACCAACCTTTCAGTATAAGTTAAAGCTATTCCTTACATATATTCCTATATGTATCAAATTTCATATTCTAACAAGAATTAATCCTAAGGCTTGCCTTTTGATTATTACAACAAGTTGGAGTTAATGCTTGCTAAATTAAGTTAATGATATTTCATGCACTTTACTTCACACGTTATTATGTTTAAAGCAAATGTTATCTTATTGATATGGAAGGTTTAATTTCCTTATGAGAACAAACTCATCCAGCAACAATTCAATCAAAGAATCAATAACATGACTTCAAGAAAATCCTCATTCAATAAGAACCCAACATCCTTACAATGTTTCTTTGCTTAAAGAAAATAAAAATTAATACACAAAATACCTTTAAGAACAAGAAAAAGATTAGAAAAATCACTCTTCATCCTTTGAAGGGTGTCACACATCGAGGGATCTTCTGATATGCTTCTAGAATTGATCAACTAGAATGACTTTTGCCTATTCTGGACAAAGGTTTTTCTGAGTTTTTTATTGTCAAAAAAAATCTCTCTCTTCTTGCTTCCTTTGGGTGGTATTTACAGGAAATGATGGTGGGTAGGTTAGGATATGATTGGTCAACAATTTAGGATGGTTATCACCGGTCTCAATCAACTACCACTGAACAGATTCCTTGAAGCAACACGTCTGTCTGATCAAGAGGTGGTTTCTGGCTTCTATAAGATCGAGTCATGAGTGTGAATAGGGAAGTCATGGTCGCGACTTTCGCTATGAGGTTACTGTGAATTTTCATGTATGCATCGCGCCCGTGTGCTCTAAACTCACGATCGCGATCAACCCTTAACTCTCCATACTTAGCCAAATTTGAGTCTTTTTGGTCCTCGTTTCTCTTTTATTCTTAGTCCAAGGCTTGAGTTACTATCTGAAATTTTTCTAACCATGGACAACAAGAAAGAACATAAAATATAACAAAAACACACACAATCACACAATATATCATAAACATATTTGTTACTTTGGCGATGCCATCAAGCCCCTTATAAAAGAATGCAAGAAGATGACTCTACGAACATAAAAAGTACTAGTCAACAGAATAATTTTACAAATGCTCATTTGCATACCATAGATAAGAAATTACAAAAAAAATAGAACAATTATAAAAACATTTAAATAACTCTTTTGTAGAGAAACCGAATACTGAAACCAAGCTGGATAAAATTAAAACTCTAGTCTTTAAATCCTTTCAGGTATCTAAAAGTAGCCAATGGGAATTACAAATCAACTCTCAATCTGAATTTGTTAAAGCATTAAAATATCTACAACTTATATTAAAAGCATCACCTTCTAACCTAGTAGCACCAAAAACGCCTCGAACCTCTCAAAGAATTACTGATATGATGGAATAAACCTCAGATTCAGAAGTAAAAAACTCTCTAAAAAAGTCACAAGAAAATTTACAAATCAACAGACTTAATTGGAATTCACCTCCTCTGTTGACTGCTCTAGATATTGGATTGGAAAATAGATCTGCTGTGCTTACACAGTCTAGATTTCAAGCCTCAATTGTCTATGAATGGAACATAGATAGTATGTCTGAATACAATATTTTAAATTTACTCCAACAGATGACGATGGCAGCCCTGCCTAAAAAACTCAAATTGAAACTCTAGACAGAGCTATTGTTGAACTCCCCATTGCAAAATTCTCAAAACAGCTTTAAGGCTAGTGGGATTACCATCTCACGAGTCAACAACAGTCTGAGATTCTAAATTCCATACAAACCCTAAAAGGTGGCACACCTCGTCTAGATGAATATGCTCAGCCAATCCAAGATACAGTTGCAACATTTATTATAACCATATCTCTACACTTTGTAGGAGATCCCTCACATCTTAAAGATAAAAATGTTGAACTCCTTTTAAATCTTAAATGTAAAAAACTTAGTGATTTCCAGTATTACAAAAATATTTTTTTAATTAGGGTAATGTTAAGAGAAGACTCTAACCAACCCTTTTGGAAAGAAAAATTCCTTGCAGGACTTCCAACATTGTTAGGAGATAGAGTAAGGAACAAAATTAAAGAAAACTTTGGAAATCAAATCCCTTACAACTTGTTGAGATATGGTGAATTAATTAGTCTAACCCAGAAGGAAGCATTAAAGGTTTGCCAAGATTTAAAATTACAAAAATATTTAAAATGGGAAATGAGGAAAACCCGCAAAGAATTAGGATCTTTTTGCAAACAATTTGAAATAGGAAAAACAAACCCCAGCAAATACTATAGAGGAAGTTATAGCAGAGAAAATGTCCAAATACAGGTTATCCCTTAAATACAAAAAATATTCAAAACCTGAAAAAGATTCTTATTACAAAAAATCTAGTTCAAACAAATACTCCAAAAATAGGTCTGCTAGTAGTAGTAAGACTAAATCCAAAACAAACTTGAAAGACATCACTTGTTATAGGTGTGGTAAGAAAAGCCATATTGCTAAGTATTGTCAAATCAGTAAAAAAAACTCCAAGAACTTCAATTAGAAGAAGAAGTTATGAATAGAATAATATCCCTTTTAATTGAATCTTTTAAGAGTGAAAATGATACAAACATAGAAGATGAAGAACCATTACAAATAAATGAGTTAGTTACAAGTTCTGATTCTGAATTTGAATCTGAAAAGGAACTTGAAAAATCTACAAAAGAACTGATTGTAGACAAATACAAAAATTAAATGTTCTTACAAAAGACCAAAAATTCATCTTAGAAATGCTTACGCAAGTCTAGAATCAACACTTGCAAAAACAATTCTTAGAAAAACTTTTAAAATCATTTGAAACTGAAAATGCAGTAAAAAAAACTTTGTTATGCCTTTTACTAGTAGAAGTACGTATGATCTTAGGAACATACTAAATAGGAAAAAATCTACAAAACAAACTTCTGTAACACTTCAAAGTTTACAAGAAGAAATATAAAATGTAAAAACAAAATTAAAACAATTAAAAGAAAAACAAGCTGAAGATTTTAAAACTCTTCAATTATTATTTTCCAAAACAGAAGAATTAAAGGAAGATGAAGATGAAGAAAATAATTTGGAAATTAAAAATCTGAAAAGATTTGAAAAAGCTCCAAAACATTTTCTCTTCATTCTAACCGAGATTACTTCTAGAAAATACTTGATTAAAGTTACAATCGTATTTTTTAAAGATTTCAAAATATACACAATTGCCTTATTTGATACAGGTGCGGATCTCAACTATATTAAGGAAGGAATTGTTCCAAAATGTTTCTATGAAGAAACAAAAGAGCGACTATTAGCTGCAAACAATTCAAAAATGCAAATCAAGTACAAAACAGAAGCTTCCATAGCTAATTCAAATTTTCTTCTAAAACCTCATTTGTTTTAGTGAGAGGTATAAATCATAGTGTGATCTTAGGAACACCGCTTATCAACTTGATAGCTCCCTACAAAGTCAACTATGATAATATTTCTTTCAAAACGAAGAAACAAAGCATTGTTTTTCCTTTCATAGAAAAACCTAAGACTAGAAACCTCAATATCATAAAAGCTTGCTCTATTTATGATAATGAGTTAAACGTCTTAATACATGGAAAAACACAACACTTGCAATACCTTCAACAAGATATTTGCTTACAAAGAATTGCAAAATAACTACGAAACAGTTTAGTATAACATAAAATTTCTGAATTCAAGACTCAAATAGAAAAAGAAATTTGTGTTGATCTTCCAAATGCTTTCTAGAATCAAAAATAACATATGGTAGATTTACCATATGAAAATTGTTTCGATGAAAGAAGCATTCCTACAAAAGCTAGACCCATACAAATGAATGCTGAATTAGAACAACATTATCATTCTAAAATTCAAGATTTACAAAATAAAGTATTAATTACAAAATCTAGATCACCTTGGAGTTATGCTACTTTCTATGTGAATAAAATTCAGCAATAGAAAGAGGAACCCTTAGGTTAGTGATCAATTACCAATCATTAAACAAAGTTTTAAAATGGATTAGGTATCCAATTCCAAATAAAAAAAGATCTTTTATAAAGATTACATTCTGTATTTGTATTTTTCAAATTTGATATGATGTCAGAATTTTGGCAAATATAAATTGATCCAAAAAGACAGATACAAAGCTACATTTACTATTCATTTTGGACAGTAATGCCATTTTGGGCTGAAAAATTCTCCTTCAGAATTCTAAAGAATAATGAATGAAATTTTTAACCCAACATCTCCAAAACCTAGCTCTACAAAACAAGTTATCATCTCTGCAAAACCAATTCGCTCTTGGGTAGTCATTGCTGAAGAGAAAGAAGAAAATCAGTCTTAGTATATCGAGTCACAAACTCCAGAAATGATAGTCAAATACAAAAATAGATTTTATATATATATATATATTGAATTGAATCGATCAAATTGAATTAGAAAGGTTCAGTTTATTTTTTTATTTGAACCAAATAACATCTTAATTTTGAACATATTAATAAGAAATAAATATATATTTTTGATACTATTAAGAAGTGATAAGAGACGGTATAAATTTTTTCCCATTAGAATATGTTTAACACTTGGAAAATAAAGTTAGTTTTATAATATTAAATGTTTAACTACAATACAAACTAGTAAAGTTTTAAAGTGTTTTTGAAAATATTATTTGATGATATATATATTTGAAACTGGCAGCTTCATAGGTACAATTTGTTAGCAAGTCATTAGTAACATTGCTTAAAAGTAATCTTACATATGTCATGTGTCTTATGAAATATATATGTATCTTACATCTAACATGGCATCTCATCTCTATGTTTGCACTATTTAACACTATTAATGATATGAGCACAACAACCTTGGGAAGAATCAAGATCATAAGCTCGCATTTCCACAGGGTCCTATTACAAGATCAAGATCAAAGAAGCTAAAGGAATTTTTACAAGCATTCATAGACAGATTTGTTGAAGATTTGGAAAGTTAGATTTCAAAGAACTCTCATGAAGACATTTTGAACACAATGAGGCTGAAATCTAAAATAGGCCCTGCTAATTATCTAATTCACATTATAGACAATAATTAGATACGTTTTGATATTTCTGAACAACCCATTATAGTCGGGTCATTTGGGCTTCTTAATTTGTGTTTAATCTTACTTAAGTCAATTTGGGCTTATACATGTTGTGGGGGTTGATGTTAAAAGGAAGCTTATGAGAGAAGAAGCTTCCCATATGCATATGCTAGGATTAAGGAGGCAACTTAGGAAAGATTTTTTATTTCCATTCAATTAGGATTTGATTTGATTTTTTTTCTTCTTTCTCATTTAGACAGATTTGTTGGTTGATTATTTTCCTTTCCAGTTAGATTGTGGCAGCCTATATAAAGGCTTCAATTCTTAATATAATGAGACCATCAAGAATGCAATTCTGAAAATTGCTTTGCAAAGTTTCTGTTCTTCATTTGATATTTGAGAGGTTATCTTAATATCATCATTGCATCAAAAATTCCAGGTTAGGGTATGTATTATATATGCATGTTTAAATCTGATTTTTTTTTTGTGTTAATCAATCCATTATGAATGTTCTTATTGTTGGTACAATATAGGGTGTTCTAGATTGGGGGTTTAGGTTCTTATTTCTGTTTCAAATATCAATGTTATGTTCAAGGGGGTTTAGTCTCTTTAGACTAGGTTTCCGCATCAATTAATTCCTACATTCTCTTTGAATTTGCAGTGAAATAAAGTATAGATGTTCAATTCTAAAAGTAAATATATTTTAAACGAAGACAACCCATAATTTAAAAGATCAAATAGAAAATGGATTGTGCTGTTAGGATTTGAATCTATAATATGATATCAATCGTATCAATTGCTTATTGCACACCTCTATATTCAAAATAATTACATTTTATTTTTAAAAAATAACAAAAAAAAAATGTGATAGATGAGAGTGAATAAAAAAAAATAATTAAGCAGCCGTCCAATTAAAATATGATTCATTGGAATCTAACCAAAAATATTTTAGAATGGTACTAATTATATAAATTAAAATTATAGAATATTAGTCTTTCCTTGAAAGATGATAACTTAATTTTGAATTCAAGCAAGATGGGCCTGACCACTCTAAATTGTTTGTTACAGGAATATGTTATAGTTTATACATATGTACGAGTGAAGCATGTGATCAGGTTTGATCCAGGTGGAAGCAAAGCTTAGCTTTGTTTGAACACAAAGCTATAATCTCAAAATCTAACTTAAAACACCCATAACACAGAAAACAGAAACAAAGTCACCATAGTTGAAGACACCACAAGAAATCTGGAAAGAGATGGAGAAAAGCAAGGTTTTGATAGTAGGAGGGACTGGGTACCTAGGGAAGAGATTGGTGAAGGCAAGTTTAGCATTAGGGCATGAAACATACATCCTCCAAAGAAAACAGATAGGTGTGGACATCGAGAAAGTACAAATGTTGTTGTCATTTAAGGAACAAGGAGCTCATCTTGTGGAAGGTTCTTTTGATGATCAGCAAAGCCTTGTAGATGCTGTGAAATTAGTTGATGTTGTTATATGTGCAATTTCTGGTGTTCATATTAGAAGCCACCAAATCCTGCTTCAACTCAAGCTTGTTGATGCTATAAGACAAGCTCCAAATGTTAAGGTATGTGTGCATCCATCTTTTAGCTCACAGCTCCTCGGTGAAATTGATGATAATTAAGAGAAATTGCAGAGATTCTTGCCATCGGAGTTCGGGACAGATCCTGCAAGAATGGAGAATGCAATGGAACCAGGAAGAGTTACATTTGATGATAAAATGGTGGTGAGAAAGGCAATTGAAGAGGCTGGAATAGCTTTTACATATATTTCTGCTAATTGCTTTGCTGGGTATTTTGTTGGAGGTTTATGTCAACCAGGTTATATTATTCCTTCAAGAGATCATGTATCACTTCTTGGAGATGGCAATCAGAAAGCAATCTACGTTGATGAAGATGATATTGCCGTCTACACTATTAAGACAATAGATGATCCTCGTACTCTTAACAAGACTGTCTACATTAGACCTCCTAAGAATATTTTGTCTCAAAGAGAAGTTGTTGAGATTTGGGAGAATTTGATTGGTAAACAGCTTCAAAAGTCCATCATCTCCAACCAAAAGTTCTTGGATTCCATCAAAGGTAATATTAAAATTACTTGAACATTTTTTTTTATAGCATATTATTTTAATTTGTAGTTTTTTTTTTTTTTCTATTGTCAAAATAAAAAAGGGCAAGAGTACGCAGAGCAAGTGGGGTTGACACATTACTACCATGTGTGTTATGAGGGATGTCTTGCAAACTTTGAGATAGGAGAGCAAGCAGAGGAAGCTACTCAGCTTTACCCAGAAGTTAACTACATCACTGTTCAACAATACTTGAAACGTTATCTATAGTCCATTGCTCTCTGTTTGTGTAATGATATTGCATAAATAAGTGGATTCTGCTTCCATTGTACCAAAGGTGATTCTACCCTCATGTCTACGAGCCTTAACGTTGTAGGCTCTTGTGTTTTAGCTATTATTGTTCCTCTTGTGGGCCGTTTTATATGTTTCAATATATCAATTTTTCAATCAAATTGTATGAAAATCAATGCTTATTATAAATTTTCTTTGAAATTTTGTAGATAATTATGATTATTTATTACAATGAGTGTCGGGATAGATGAAATTAAAATTTTAAATTTTATATATAAAGTAAATATCCATTAAGAGCACCTTATTTTTAGTGGACTGATATACTATAAGAATACGACTTAATATATGTGATTAATACAAAAAAATAAATACATGTATTTATGTGATGATGATCACTATTCAAGTAATTATTTTATAAAATTTCATTTAATTTTTTATAATTTAAATTGAAAAAAACAACAACAACAACTAAGCTTTGATTGACAATATTGCCTTTTAATTAAATTTTAAAGTACAATTAATAATTAATAAGATTATTTTTAAATAATTATATTTTTATTCTAACCACTATGTAAGTCCTCTTTAGGAATGATATTTGGTAGGGTACCCACAAAAATGCGGATATCCAAATAATATAATAAATATTTGAATTCATCCATTCCTGTACCAGCTTATCTTACCGGACTGTTATCGACATTAGAATTTTGACACTTGAAAGTAATCAAAACTCTAACAAATCGTAAATATAATATGAACATTACATTTCATTTCATTAACATTAACATGAATATAAACATCCATTAACAAAATAATCTCTTACATTTAAAGCATTTACGTACGATATCGTCAAATATTTGAATAGCTTAATGAGCAGATATAGAAAACGGGTAAATTATTTGAATAGCTTAATGAGCAGATATAGAAAATATATGACATAAAACATTACTTTTGTACACTTTTAAATACAATATCGTCAAATATTTCACTTTAGGTAATATTGTCATTAAGATCCTTGAGTAGTTTCAGTTGACAATGTCATCTTTCGAGAACTATCGGAAACATTAATATGCGCCAATAAACTCCTTTCAACCATCTTAAACTTACCATATACATAAATATAACATAAACATCCCTTGAAATATTCCAACATCTTCTGTGTTTCTCCGCAGGACAGTTCATGGTACATCCCAAAAGACATGCCAAACGAACATACATAAACATATCTATGGGACATTCTTAGGAATATGATATGTGGGTCATAAACATTAACATACGGGATCAAGGGTCGTCTAATATTACTTTTCACATATTATGTAATTAATGCAATACAATATATATTGTGTTCTAATGCAAACATCTTGTAATAATTGTGATGCATGAGCATGTCATAAACATTCATTTTCTATATTATAAAACATTTAATTAGTATCTACTCACTTGAAAACTGACGTATATTGATGAATCATCGGTTCGTCACTAGTGTCTTTGAGTTCTGAAGTCTGATCATGTATTTCAGTCTTCGGATTAAAGACTCAATAGAGACTTTAAATTGCTTTAGGTCACTTACCAATGTTAGTAGTTGACGATTATACAATTTGAACAATTTTGAATTCAACTCAAAAAATATAGGTAAACCACTTTGATTGATTAAAAAGTACAATTATTAAACTTAAATTCTGTTTTGATCTAAAATGATGAAATGGGTTTTCTTTTATTTTTCTTGGTAACATACTTAAAACAATCTCATAAACCTCTAATTAACATAGCATAACATGTCATAAAATAATTCTTGCAACTTAGATTTAAGTTGCTAGACAAAAGATTTTCAATGGCAGGTTCAGCGGCTAAAATTCTCTCTTACAAAGACTAAAGTCAACTTTCGGCAATAGGGTTCTGTTACCACAAACCTTCTTTGCTACTGGTTTTGGCTGCCAAAAGTCCACATTTGGCCACCGAAACTGGATTTCAACCTTGCCTTGTGAATCGTTTCTAGTTTTAACAGTCTAACCTCACTTTAGGTTGCCGAACCTAAGTTTTGGTAAAAGCCAAAATCTTAGTTCCTTGCATGTTCTACATACAAAAACTTGCAATTCAAGTCTCAGTTGCACTTCTATAACCTCATATTCTTCCCATCAACTTCCTTCAACACAGCTAACTCAACTAATAAACATGCATTTCAATTTACAAAATTTTCATGCATTTTCCATAAACTTTCACAATTCAATCTTTTATCACTTACTTACATTTCCAGTTTCAATTACATGCAAACCTATCATTAACCTTCTAGTACATTTCTATTACTACATAACCCATTTTTAACATGCAAAATCCATTCTTTTGTTTATTTAGTAATTTTCTTTACCTTTTTACCTAAACCCTACTTAAGTTTCATGCATGGCCTATTTCTTTCATTTACTCATCCTTTCATCTTCAAACTAACACGGAATTGAGCTTTGAGTTTACTAGAAACTTTAAATTCACTCTCTTGCTTTAGTATTTTAGAGCTTCCTTCCCAACCTTGCTTTTCTTCAACAATTTCTTTAACTTCAACGTCTACTTAATTTCCTTTCAAATTTAGTTTTTAGTGTGGGATTATAAGCTCTTAAGTTTCTCTAGTATGGAATAAGTTGAGAGCATTTTTCAATTTGCCAAAATTTTTACCTTAGCTATCTGTCTTCATTATTTATAGTGCAGCTGGTCACTAGGCAAGTAAATTTATGTGTGGCAGCCAAACTTGACTTTTAGATTTGCCCTAGCCGAACTTCACTTTCAAATGTAAAAGATATATAGATAAGCATCCATTATTTTATATCCATTTTATATATATATATAGACATGGCCATATTACGGTTTCGGGAGCCGAAACCGTAGGTTCGAACCGGTCCCAAACCGGAACCGAAATCGAAGATTTTCGGTTAGATTCCGGTTTTCACTTTTTATAAAACTGGAACCGGCGGTTCAGGCGAACCGATCGGAACCGGATCGAACCGCCGGTTTTTCGACTGGTTCGACCATTAGAGCTGTTAGTTTTTTTTGTGAAATCTCTTAATTACCCCTCTCAACAGCCATAAACGGCTACATAACGGCTAGTTTTAAGGGTACTTTTGGAAAATTAATTTTTTAGCTTTATTATAAATACCTCATTTCATTTACAAATTCATTACAAAAAAATCTCTACTCTCTCAACTCTCTCTATATTCTACAATATACTCTATATTATTCTTTTCTACTCTATAATCTCTCTTATTAAGTTATTATTCTCTCTAATTTTTTTTATTCAATT
>CAOGCB010236573.1:0-10546 GCA_948266635.1 Cnidoscolus chayamansa | reverse complement strand
ACAAGCATCAAAAGGATAAAGGTGAAAATGGTAAAGAAATTGATCAAAGGCTGAAAAGAGGTATGATGAACTCACCTCTCTATTTGATTGCATCAAAACCTGAAATTTATTTCAGTATATGTTTATGTGCAAGATTTTAGTAATCTTCTAGAGAATCTCATTAAATTGCTGTAAAAAGAATGTTTAAATATCTTGTTGGTACATGCTCCATTGGACTACGATATTTTAAGTGTGAAAATTTTGATTGCTGAATATGGTGACATTGATTTTGCTGATATTAGACTAGATAGAAAAAGCACCTTAGAAACTTGTCAATTCTTAGGATATGCATTAGTTTCATAGCATAACAAAAGGCAATCCTAAGTTATTAACAACTAAGACTGAATATGTTGCAGTAGGATTTTATGTTGATCAAATCCTTTTGGATGAAGCATCAACTTGAGAATTATGGAATAAAAGTTGATCATGTACCAATTAGATGTGATAACATTAGTGGCATCAACTTAACTAAGAATCCAATGCAGCACTCCAATTCTAAATATATAGGAATCAAATATTATTTTACAAGAGATCATGTCTAAAATGAAGATATTATATTAGAATTTGTGCCTACTAAAAAACACTTTGTTGATCTCTTCACTAAAGTCTTTGAATGAAGAAAATTTCTACAGAATAGTAAGAGAATTTGGAATGACTGATATAGCTGAACAAAAGTTAAAATCCGTGAAACTCATTCAATTAGTTGAGATGTTGTGTGAATGTCAAAAGAAAGGTCATATCTTGTGATTTTGAAAACTTGACGTGCTGCTACTATGTCTTAAAAATAGTTTGCTAAAATTGGAACATCATGTTTAAGAATATTTTATGCTTTCTTCAATGATTTTTGTTATGCAATTGTTGTGATAATGTCCTTATTGTGAATTAGTGAAAATGGATCTCGTTATGATGATAAATGATGATTCTGTGATTGTTGTGATGATCTTTTAGTTAGTTGTTCATTGATGTGCTAATTGTCTGTAATTGGTTTCTGGTTAGTTATTTATCCTTTGTTTAAAAGAATATAGTAATGCTGCAAACTTGCTATATGAATAGTGTTTTGAGTTAGACTAAATTTCTGCATTCTTGAATTGTTGCTAGTTAGCTAAGTACTATGTGTCCAAACCTGAAATTGACAACACCTTATGGTTGAAGTGCATGATATAAATTGAATACCATAATTGCATCAGTTGATTGATGATTTTAATGATAATTGTCTATTGATATGTTCTTATTTCATTCTTAGCCAAAACAATAATGATTTTCAAAATTTGTCCACACACTTAGCTGAATTTCTAAAATCTATCATTTGTCTATCCATTTATTTCCTTTCTCATAACTCCTTTAGACATTGATAGTTTCAAAATCAAGTTCAAAAATCATATCTCACTCTATGATCTTCAACCTTCCTCTTTAACATGTTTTTTTCATATCTTATATATGCTTTGAGAAAATCATTCAATAATGGTGAAAATGAGAGTTCAACAGTAAAAGAAAAAGGAGAAAAATATATTATACATTAATACAACTGATCTGAACCTTGCTTTCTTAGTTTCAAGTGTATACTCAAAAGTTCATCAGTAAGGAGCCTACCCTATGTGATGTTTCTCACTCTTCTACTTGAGAAACTTAGAGTAAATTTAAAGAAGGAGAAAACTAAAACTCAACTTTTGGTAATTAAGGAAACCTACAGTGTTAAAGAATGAGAACAGAAGAAGAGAAAGAGAGAAGTAGTGGAGGCAGCAGAGAAAGAAAGAATTGCATTATACAATTAAGAAGGTAGTCAAGGGATGGACAAAGAAAAAGAAACAGGGAGCACAAAGGAGAAAAATGAATTGGCAAAAACTCTCCATGACATAAATTTAGAGATGATGAAAACTATTCAGAATACTACCATAATGGTTATGGATTCACTGGAAATTGCCATGAAGTTGTAGACTGAAGCCTTAAAGTTCAAGGATCAGGCTAATCAAATATTGCTTATTCAGCTTGGCAAAATTGAAAGGAAAATGGTATGATAATTGGTTCAAATATCAATTTTGAGCAACCTGAGGTAGACCATCAAGCTACTTTTGAACAAGAGAACTTAGGATAGAATGAAGGAAAAATATTGGGATCCTTTTCCACTGATGTTGTTGGTAGTTTCCCACAGCAAATGATTCTCTTCCTAACCAAGAAAAGGAGCCAACACCAATTATTACCATTATACCTCTTGCTCCTAAGATTGAAAAGTCTGCTATTGAAACAAAGAAATTGTTTGCTCAAGAACATGAAAAAGATTTGGCACCAGAATCTGCATCCTCCTAACACTCTCAGTCCTCTCCATAGCATGATAGTGATTCCCATTCAGAGCAATAGACAGTTAGAAAGCCTGCTACTGAAATAGAAAAGAAAATCTACTTATTGAAAAGAAGTTGATGAGAATATTTATGAAATGATGAAAGTGATTCAAATCACATCAAAAATAATTGTGGAGTTGTTGGAATTGGTTTTGAGGTTACAAACATAGGTTTTAACGCTACAAAACTTGAAGAATAAAGACTTGCAATTTCAGCTGAACATAATTGAAGCCAAAGTTGATTTACTAACTGATAGAAAATTTGGAGATTAGGAAAGAATCTTGAAGAATTTGGTGTAAGTCATCAAGGACCAACCTCTGGTGATGGCAAGAATGCATGAATATTAAAGAAAAATGAAGTTGGTGGATCAAAACTTAGAGAAAGTTACAAATCTCTTTAGATTATCGTACCTCAAGAGTTTTCACCTGAATTATACCAACTTCTACAAAAGAACATGGATCTAACCTATAATGTAGAAACTAAGGAGAATTCCCTATTGTTGAACCAACACATGAAGCAAAATTTGAACAAATAGTTGAAGTTGAACCAAAATCATCACAAGAAGAATCAGAAACTAAACTGAATGAGGAACATGAAGAAGAAACATAGGAAGTATAAGATGATAATAAATTAGAATCTAAAATTAAGTCATCTCATCCATCTTTTCTCGCTGATCATTTTCCAAATCCAAGGATTTGCAAAGAGCACAGCAAAAAAAATTTGTTTTAAAGCACCTTGCTTACAATATCCTTATTTGAACCATCTTTATCTCAATGAGTCTTCAAACAACCAAAGATTTTCAAACTTACTAGAAGCCTTAGAAGAAGTTGTAAGCATGAGTTAAAAATCAGAGTTGCAAAATCTAGAAAATTTGGTAGCAAAGAGAAACCAAAGGGATTTTTAACTCCAAAAGTTCATTTTTTTTTTTTATGTTTTTAAGGCTCCACACAATCTATTTTCTTATTTTGGTTATCCTTTTTATTATGATTGACAAAAAGGGGGAAATAGCAGGATTGTGTGCATGTTTTGTGACATTAGATTTTTGAGTTTATGTTTTGTGCATGCTGTTATGGTGTTATATTTTAAATAAATTGACATATTTGATTAAATAAATGAATGAACAGTTTGTTTGAATGCTTGTATTAATACTTTAGAATGGTTATATGTTGTGTTATATACTGAGTTGAGACAATCTTGAAGACTGAAAATTATTGTTCATGTCACTATTCATGCCACTGTTCATGTAACTATTGTTGCTTATTCTGACCATTATGAACTTGATTATGCCTATTAATTTCTGATATATGGTTGATAAAAATTGTTATTGATATGCTCAAGATGTTAATTTGCTTTAATGTGTTCTTTTATGATATCTCTTGAATCCTATGAATGCAGATTATGAGTTTGTTTTTCTTAATGGATGAAGAAAATTACAAATAAAGTTATGTATTGAAATATCTGAACTTTCAATTATGTTTAGAATATGTTCATGATAATCTTTTGTGTTTGAAAGCTAAAATTGAGAACATCTATTCTAACATAAAGATTAATGAATATTTATGCTATTCATGTTGATATTTAGGTATGTATCTCTCTATTAGGACTATGGTGTCTTTGTTCATGATGCAATCCCCCAGCTCCTTTCGAATAATGACAAAAAGGGGGAGAAGGATCATGAAAAATTTGATGATTATGATGTTTATGCTGATGATTAATATTTTCATAATATTGAATGAAATGAAATTAGCTTTTTTGGTAATTTGAACATTGGCTTATTACTCTTATCTATTTAAGCTTATTTGAAACTGTAATCTATTGAAAAGCCATAGTTGTGTTCATATGTCTATGATGAAAAATGAATCTAGCTAATAATTGGAAAGGATACATGAAATTAGCTAAGGAACTGGATGAAGATAGGTTATGTGTTTCAGGGGAAGCTGAATCACACTACACAAACTCAGAGGGAGTATTCTCTAAAAATTTTTTTGTCTTCTATATGAAAATGCATATGCTATTTATCTTACAGATTTTTCAAGAGATCATTAAGTTTTGTTATCATAAAAAAGGGGGAGATTGTTGACCCCGTAAGGAGAAAACTAATTTTGATGATTACAAAACTGAATGAACCAAGCTAACAAATTACTTAAGTATTTCAGAATGTATAAACAACAAGAACTAAAGAAGAAGATAAATGGATGACATGAAGATCAAGGCAAGAAGAAATGAAGACAAGTCAAGTTAGGCAAAAAACCTGTAATAGAAGTGAGCTTTTGATTTGCCAAAAAAACTATCTCATTCATAAAAGGCTTTACAAAACAAATTTTCAGAACATATTTCTGAAATCAAGAAAGATCTGTTCTGAAGTAAGCTAAACTAAGTTAACAACTACATTTTCTGAACAGATAGTTAAAAATGAAATTAGCCAACCCGTTCTTAAAAATAGCTCACTATTCTTGAAACTAGCTAAACTACTTTCAGAATCAAAATAATTTTAGCTAAGCTAATTTTGAAGATAGCATGAACAAAATCCTAACAGAAGTACAGTGTGCGCAGACTGTACACCCGTTTGTAGGATTCCAACGGCTAGAAAACTAGCAGTTGGTGACCTTTTGGTTCATAAATCTTCAAAGCTCTTTTTCACCTATAAATACTTGCATTTAATCCATTTTTGGTTAATGAAAATGATATTTTATTGAGGAATATTTTGAGCATAGTTTTCAGCATTTTTCATTAACTTTCATTTAAGAGCTTCATTGGCAAATCTTCTCTCTCTACTCATAGCTTTCAGCTGTAATTTATTACAAAGTGAGTGATTCATCTTTTATCATAAGTTCAATCAAGAAATTAATTCAAGTGAGGGTACATCACTTGGAAGAGGTTGTTAAGCACCTTGGAAGCTTAAAGAAGTTTGAAGAGGAATCAAACTTGTAAAAGGTTTTCTAAACACCTGTGAGGCTTGGAAGAAGTTGTTAAGCACCTTGGAAGCTTAAAGAAGTTTGAAGGGGAATCAAACTTGTAAGAGATTTTCTAAGCACCTGTGAAGCATGAAAGAATTATGAAAGGTTTTATCTCTTACTTGGGAAAAGAGAGATTGATAGTGAAGTGGAGATCTCAAGGAGAAGCTTGAGAAGAGTGGATGTAGGCTGGATTTAACCGAACCACTATAAATTCTTGTGTTTGAATTCTCTTTAGCTTACTCTCCTTTGATTGATTGCTTATTAATATCTCTTGAACTATCTGAATGATATATATTGAAGTTTGATTGATTATTTTTTAGAATTTATTGAAACAAATTTTAAAATTAGCAGACTTGAGAACTTAGCTAATTTTAACGTGAATAGTCACGTGAACAGTAACTCTGCATACAAGAAAAATTTTAGTAAAGATTTCAGCGTGAACAGTAGAGTGAACAGTAACTTTTCATAAGCCAAAAATTAGCTAGCTATTTTTATAATTTGCAAACTTAAGATAATCAACTTCTCACACGTTGATATGATTAGATAGCACTCTAAAAGTATTCAGCCATAATTTTTCATGAAAGTTTAGAGCAAGAACTTGAAAATTTGATTGAATTGAAAAAGTGACCAATTCACCCCCCTCTTGGTCATTTATACTTAGGACAACAATAACCATCAGATAGGAAGAAGCTATTGTGGTAACAAAACCTCAACCAAAATACTAAGGAAGCCTTGGAGACCGCTTACCAAACATTAAAGACTGAGATATCTGAGGCATCTCTACCACCTTTAAAGGTTCTCCAGATGGTGGCAAAAATAATAGGGAGAAATGGGTATCAGGTTGGTAAGGGTGTAGGTGCTCAACTGCAAGGTGTCTCTGAACCAATAACGGTAGCCCAAAAAAAGGACACGTCAGCCTCAGTTTCCACACTGGCGAAGCAGGGACAACTCATCAAGACAAGCGGAAAACAAAGGGAATCCCTCCAATACATAGCACATTTCTCAAAGGGAAATAGTTTCCCCGAGTAATGATAATGAGAACTCAGGACACCCTTCGGATTGCACCATAAACACCATTGAAGAGTCGGTGCATTATGACCTCTTGGTCCAGATGATGGGGAAGGACGAGCAGCTGAACAACTACCAAATAGAAGACATCACACTTATTGAAAAGTGATAATATGTTTAACTATTGTTTCTCCTTTGTCGCCAACATCCACAATGACAAATGGGTTTTTAGATGTACGTGGATGCACCACAAGAAATTTTAATAAAATAAAAGCACCTTTCGTAAAAATCGTTTCCTCTTTTTGATTTTGTGTCATAGTCTTTTTCTTCCATCCCTACTTCTTTTTCGCTTCCACATTCCTCTTTGTTCATAAACTATTATCCTTTCAACTACGTCCTTTCGTAATCATGACCTTGTTTTCCCCTTTATCCTACAAACTCTAGGGCCTAAGAAGAACCAACCTTGTATGGTACAATAAACCTAGTGGACTGTCCATAAACTTCGAAGAAACCATATTCAATACATAGGGAGATGCCTCGGATGATGGCGAGCTATAGAGGAACACATAGAACCATACCTTGCTCCTTATGAAGAAGAGGTCTTCATAGTAAATCTCGGTTTAGAAGGGGATAAAAAGGAGCTCAAGATAGTGGCCAGTGAGGAAAAAGAGCACTTGGAGGCCCTATTGAGAGAATTCCTGGACATCTTTGCATAGGGTTATGACGATATTCTTAGGCTTGACCCCTAGATTGCTACCCATAAGATCCCACTCATCCCGGTAGCAAAGCCCGTAAAATAGAAATTAAGAAGAATGGGCCCAAATACCCTTCTGAAAGTGAGGGATGAAGTGAAAAAGCAATATGAAGCTGGGTTCTTAGAAGTCGTGAAGTACACGAAATGGATGGCTAATGTGCTTACTGGGAAAGCAGAACCAATATTCAAGTTGTTGAGGAAAAATCATACCTTTATGTAGGATAAGACCTGCCAAAGGGCTTTCGAAGCCATCAAGTGGTACTTATCCAATCCACCTATCCCAGTATCGCCCACTACTGCTAAACCTCTCATCTTATATCTGACAGTGTTATAAGGATCAATAGGGGTTGTCCTAGGCAACAAGATGATGCGGAGAGGAAAGAATGAGCCATTTACTATCTTAGTAAAAAGTTCAACGATTGTGAAATGCGCTACTCTCTGATTGCAAACCAGGAAGTTTGTCAAGGGGAGCTTGCTCACCTACTTGCTAGCAAAAAGCTCGAGCAATGATGATAGCCCTGTTGAGCTATGATTCTCGACGAACATATCAATACTGCTAAAGAAGTGGGTGGATTACCAAAAGATGAATGGAAGATGTAATTTGACGGCACATTCAACTTATTTAGCATGGGCATTGGGGTGGTATTAATCTCCCGTGAAGGAAAGCATTTCCCAATTGCTGTAAAACTAAATTTCACCTACACAAACAATGTGGCCTTGTACGAAGCCTGCATTAGGGGATTACTTGTTGCAAGATAAATGAAAATAAAAAGTTTGGAAGTGTTCGATAACTGTTATGAACTGATTTTAGGGCTTGGTAGAATAGGTGCCTAAAATAAAGTTGTGACAAAAGAAATGTGTAAATGTAGAAAGAAATGTGAAAAAAGAAAAGAAGAGAAATTAAATAATGAAAATGGGGAGATAAAAAGGGGGAAAAGAAAATAAAGGAAATTATAAAAGAAAAGAAAAATAGAAATTAAATTTAAAAAAAAGAAAAAAATTGGAAAATTGAAAAATTGGAAAAGTCAACAATAATGGTTAGAGTTAGCCATTTATGATAAGTTGGGGACTTAAGGGAAAAACAAGAAAAAAGGCAGCAGAAGCAAAGGGAAGCAACGGGAGAGGAAAAGAGAGAAGAGAAGAGAAAAAGAAGAAGAGAAAGAAGAAGAGAAAGAAGAAGGAGAAGAGAGGAGGAAGAAGGAAAGCATAAACCAAGGTTAGTGTGTATATACTAGTAGTTTTGAAGTAGCATATAAGATTTTGACACAAAGGGATGTTTGGGTTGAAACTTGAATCTGACCTAGAAATTGGTAACAAGTTTATTGTGATTAAAACATGAGATCTAGACTTAAATCAAAGTGTTAAAGGTCAAAGAAGTGAGAAATGGGTTAAAGGGTGAAAACTGGAAATTAGGGTCGCATGAACAGTAAAATCGTACTAAGATTTTGGTGAACCAAATGAAGTCTAAAATTGATAAATGATATACCAGTAGAAATCTTAGAATGTTAGCTACAAATGTCTAAAATACCATTTTATGAACTTAGATCATGTGATGCATGAAAAGTTAGGAAGAATAGACAAAGGTCAAAACTGCCAATTTTGGAATTTCAAAATAGAGCAGTTAATGTTTTAAGTAATTTGAAGGTCTTAATGAAGAGATAAAATTATGAAATTTGGCATGAAGCTAGTTTAGGATGTTAGTTAAAAGTTTCATGTTTAGAACTTTGGCTAAAACTGAACTTAGATGGGCTAGAACATAAGATGAAGGGACAGTATTATTGAATTATGCAGGAAATCTGCAAAATTGAAAATGGGAATTTTGTATTCAAATGAAGTCCAAATGACCTGAGATTTTGAGTGGACTTTTGCTAAAAGGTATAAAACTTTAGTTAAAAATTTGGGACTAATTGAGTTGAATTGATGGAGAAATGAATTGAAAATATCAAGTGTTAGTAAAAAGAAGTACTAAACCGGGTATATAATTTAAAATGGTAGAAACTGGCTCAAATGAGTCTGATATGAGCCAAAACTTAAAGAAAAGCTTGAATATTAAGTGATTATGGGTTGTCCAAAGTTTTAGCACAATTGGAGTTGAGGAATTAAGTTTCTACCTCTGGAAAGAGGAAGTCGTGACTGTGTCAGGTTATAGTCGCGGGCGCGACATTGGATCAAACCAGACAATAACTTCTGGAACAAAGTCGTGAGCGCAACATTAGAAGTCACGAGCGCAAAATGATCCAAAAATCATACAGAAACCTTTTTGTCAAAGTCGCGAGAGAGACATGAGTTTTGCACGAGCGCGACTTGGGGTCGCTAAGAGACAGTAGGTTTGTAAAATGACTCGCGAGCGCGACGTGTTGACTCGCGAGTGCAAATTGTATCCTTTGAGAGAAAGAAACTTTGGAGAAGTATTCGCAAACGTGACTTGTTGGTTCGCGAATGCGACTTGCTTTTGTTAAAGAGAAATTTTGGGAAAAAGATAAGACTTAGAACAAGTTTTGGGAAGATATGGGTAGACTTTAATTCATAGTATTTGTTTAATGCTTTTGAATGAAGATGCTATGAATAATGATGTGAGAATGTAATGTGAATAGGTAGTCAGAACGAGCCTATTACTGTGAAACGTAAGAGGATCAATAAAGGGAAAGCTATTGAAGGTAAGTTATAGAGTCATGGTGTAACATTGTGCACGATGACTATATATTTTTAATAATTGTTGTTCGTTAAGTTTGTAAGTTATGGAATCATCGTGCAACTATGTGCACGATGATAATGTGCTAAATATTGATGTCTAAAATGCTTCATGATTCTGAAATTAATATTGTTTGAAAACCTGGTGAGCTAGCAATTGAAATGTAGCTTGGGAGCCACCAGGGATAATTGATATAGAAGTGTGTTTAGATGCAGGATTTTGTAAATGAATGATGGTTGACCAATTGTTATGACTGTACTTGTGTAGTGTGATTGAGAATTTATGATTGATGAATTATATGTGAAATTGATATGTGATTGATATGTGGCTATTGAAATGTGAATAGGAATATAAGATTGATGTGATTGGGTTGTGTTTGTGAATTGAGATTGAAATGAATGGTAGTAAAGAAAAGTGTATGCACATGACATATTGAGTTTTGAGAAATGATAAATGCATACGATGTTATGGAATACATAAAGCATATCTTACATGATATATTCATTATGGGGATGGCGGGTGATACCGAGAAGGAACCCGACCATGAAAGAAAAAGAAAGGGCAGGTGATACCGGGAAGGAACCTAGCCAAGAAACGAAAAAGAAAAGAAAATGGTGGGCGATAACGAGAAGAAACCCAACCATAATAAAAGAAAAAGAAAAGGTGGATGATACCGAGAAGGAACCCAACCTAGATATGAAAAGTAAAGAAATGATGGGTGATACCGGAAGGAACCCAATCATATGAAAACAAAATGGGA
>CAOGCB010236440.1:0-10726 GCA_948266635.1 Cnidoscolus chayamansa | reverse complement strand
ATACACATCAAACTACAGGGCGTTGCATGAAAAAGATGAGAGGCGCAAGGGTGGGTTAACACGGAATCAGTTCTTCATTGTTGCATTCGTATGCAGCTTTGCTTATTATGTGTTTCCAGGTTACATCTTTCCAAAGTTGAGTTCTCTGTCTTGGATCTGTTGGATATTTCCTTCTTCCATCCTTGCCCATCAGCTCGGTTCAGGACTCCGTGGTCTTGGAGTTGGCTCTTTTGGATTTGATTGGGCGAGTGTATCCTCTTACCTAGGGAGCCCGTTGGCTAGTCCATGGTTTGCAACTGCGAATCTAGCTGTTGGTTTTGCCCTTTTTATGTATGTAGTTACCCCAATTGCGTATTGGCTCAATGTTTACAAGGCTAAGACGTTTCCCATATTCTCAGATGGGCTGTTCACATCCGCTGGCCAAAAATACAATATCTCAGCTATTATAGACCAGAATTTCCACATTGACTTGGATGCATATGAGCGCGAGGGCCCTCTCTATCTAAGTACCATGTTTGCAATGATTTATGGTCTAAATTTTGCATGCCTCGCAGCCACTGTTGTTCATGTTTTCCTATTTCATGGAAGGTAGGCCAAGCAAAATAATAATAACAGTACTGTATTTACACCGCACAGGTTTTGTTTTTTAACTCAAAATTTCAAGGGTGTAGAGACATACGGCAACTAAGCAAGTCTGCCTTCCAAGAGAAGAAAATGGATGTGCACACAAAACTCATGAGAAAATATAAAAGCGTCCCTGGATGGTGGTTCATGTGCATCTTAGTGTTAAACATAGCGGCAACGATATTTACTTGTGAATACTATATTGAGCAACTCCAATTGCCATGGTGGGGTGTCTTGCTAGCGTGTGGCCTTGCCCTCTTTTTCACACTCCCTATTGGAGTCATCAAGGCCACAACAAATCAGGTGTGTATTTTTAGTATATGCCATTTTCCGTATAAAGTATTTTGTTTTGGAAGCCATATGAAGCTTTTGTGTACATTATGTGAAATTTGTAGGATTTGGATGTTTTCCCTTGTACCTTTCCACCGTAATTAGTTTTAGATAAAATTGAGGACCAAAACTGGACTTCAAAACTTCCAAAACATCCTAAAGTTTCGACACTGATTGTTGTGGTAGTTGCTTCTTCAGCAAATGAAGCTTTTAACATCTTCTAACATGTTTTTTTTTTCTTTGGCAAACAGACACCAGGCTTAAATGTGATAACAGAGTATATCATTGGGTATTTGTACCCAGGATTTCCTGTCGGTAATATATGCTTTAAAGTCTATGGGTTCATCAGCATGAAACAGGGGATCTCCTTTTTGCAAGATTTCAAGCTCGGTCATTATATGAAGATTCCTCCTAGGGCCATGTTTATGGCACAGGTAAATTAACTCTCTATTTGCTAATTTTCAAGTCTTCCCAAGTAGCCAAAGAAGATGCTCTTCTTTTTGCTTTCAGGTAGCGAAACAATCGCTACGAATTAAATATCTGCATTTCTTAAATCTTCTTTTTTTCCTACCTTCAGGTGGTAGGTACTATAATAGCAGCAGTGGTTCATTTAGTAACAGCATGGTGGCTCATGGACACCATCCCCAATTTATGTGACCGTGCCTTGCTTCCAGCCGGGAGTCCATGGACCTGTCCAGGTGATCATGTGTTTTATGATGCATCTGTCATCTGGGGACTTATTGGCCCTCGCCGAATTTTTGGAGATCTTGGTCACTACTCGGCCATGAACTGGTTGTTTTTGGCTGGTGCAATTGCTCCTATTATAGTTTGGACTGCACAGAGGGCCTTCCCTAACAAGCATTGGATTAGATTCATCTCCACACCAGTAATCTTAGCTTCTACACTCGAGATGCCGCCAGCTACTTCCGTCAATTACATTACATGGATTCTTATTGGATTTGCGTCGGGCTTTGTTGCTTATAGATACTATCATGACTGGTGGGGCAGACACAACTACGTCATGTCCGGAGCACTCGATGCTGGACTAGCCTTTATGGCAGTATTGCTGTACTTGTGCTTGGGGATGCAACATGTTAGGCTTGACTGGTGGGGAAATGATTCTGATGGATGCCCATTAGCTTCTTGCCCAACTGCCTCGGGGGTTTTAGTTAAAGGTTGCCCAGTCCTCTGAGTGTATCGGATTGCAGTTCAAAAGAAGCTAGTGTTCGCATCTGTTTTCTCTAATTGTTTGTTTATCAATTGCCTGCAGTTTTGTTTTCTCTAAATGCGTCCATCCTGTTCAAATTTGTCTTCTCAACATGAATTATTAAATTTATAAAAATCACAATATTAAATATAAATTATAAAAAAAATTAAAAATTAGTATTACTAATTATTGATTGTATTTAAATTTTTTTGATGTGTTCTAATTTTTCATATTTATGTTTTAAAGTTTGGTAAAAAAAAAGAAAAGAAATTTATTATTTTATAAAAATTCGGAGCATAATGAGTAAAATTTAAAATATAAATAAGCAAAAATTATAATTATTTTAAATCTTTTAAATAAAATGTAATTATTTTATATTTTTCGGTTGATTTGTGTTTTATTGATATTATTTTAGTAAAATTTAAAAATTTAATAGATTATGATTTCAATTTAAAATTTTAATAAATTAATTTTAAATAGTAAAAAGTGTATGTGATGTAAAATTTTAAAATAAAGAAAAATCAAGAAGGTTGTCTCTTCAATTAATTTATTTTCAACAACTCTTACTGAATTTTATTACCCTTTAAATAATAGTAATAATTACACAATCATTCCTATAACACCTAGCTACTCTCTCGCACTATATTAAGTTAATAACAAAAATGGGACTGAAAAGTGGCAATTCAACTCAATTTATATGGAGTGATATGCTTTTTTAATCGGTGAATCAAACTAAGTGATATAATAATAATAATAATAATAATTAAGAGTAGAATTTGGAGAAAATTAAAAATAATTTCAGCATATTTATCAATGCTCTTAAATGCAGTTTTGTTAGTTGGCTGGAAAAAAAAATCATAATACCGAAGCCATGTTTATGTTAACAACTTCTTGTTGTCTAAATCGTTTGAATACTCGTTGGATTATCTTTCTCTTCAATTTCTTGTTTCTTTTACCTCTTTTTGTTGTTCCATTTTCCTTTGACATACCTCCATTCACACCAGATGTGTACAAGTGGTTGGTTGGTTTATGAAGGAGAAGCCTTGCCATCTGATGGAGCTTTGGTTCTTATACCTGAAACCTATGCGTTTCATTGGCCGTGCCTCGTATGCACAGCACATACGCCTGTGGGACTCATCCACTAAGAGACTAGCAGATTTCACTACCCATTTCTCATTTACTATTCACAATACTTAGCCATGGAATTATATTCTTTCTAGCTCCTATTGGCTATCCAATTCCATTCAACTCGGTTGGTGGGTATCTTGGACTACTCAATTCCACCTTGAACCAAACCCAAATTGTTCTTGTTGAGTTGATACCTTCTTCAATGAGGAATGGGATCCACCGGGTCCAGGTCAAGGGCAACACGTAGGGATCAACAATGGCTCCCTCAGCTCCGTTGCTCATGCCTATTGGGATGCGGACTCAACTACTGGTAAGGAAGCCAATGCCTGGATCAATTACAATGCTACAACCAAAAATCTCAGTGTGTTTTGGATCTACGACAACGATACACTTTATATGGGCAAGGCTAATCTATCATACAATATCGATTTGATTGGAAGTCCTTCCAGAGAGGGTTATGATTGGATTCTCAGCTTCTACAGGTCAAATCTATCAGCGATATTCTATTAACTCTTGGCAATTCAACTCAAGTCTTGACTCCAGGGATGAGGTCAGTCAAAGTTGTAGGAGGAAAAGAATCCTAGTAGTAGCAGTTCGCGCATTTGTTGGTTTCTCTCTCTTTCTCATGTTTTCTCGAGGGATCATTTACTTCGCAGTTATGAGGAGAAGAACAAAAAATGCATCAAGCAAACGCAGTAATAGCACCATGATCAACGAAGATTTGAAGAGAAGTTCTGTGCCTAAAAGTTTTTCTTTCCGAAAGCTTGAGAAGGCAACCAACAGTTTTGCTGATAACCTGAGGCTTGGCCATGGAGGATCTGGATATGTTTACAGAGGAATCCTCAAAGAATTTGGCCACCCAATTGCTGTGAAGAGGATTTTTCCTGAATCTGCCAACTCTGAGAAAATTTTCATAAATGAAGTGAAGATTATTAGTCGTCTAATACATCGAAATTTGCTGCCGTTCATAGGATGGAATCATGAGCAAGGAAAATTCTTACTTGTTTACGAATACATGCCTAATGGCAGCCTCGACACTCACCTTTTTGGCGATAAGGGATCTCTCCCCTGGCATGTTCGTTACAGAATTGCATTAGGCTTGGCCTCAGCAATTCACTATCTTCACGAAGAAGCAGGACAATCTGTCCTTCATAGAGATATCAAACCAACCAACATATTACTAGACATGGATATTACAATGCGAAGCTTGGTGACTTTGGTGTTGCTAAGCTTGTCGACCCACGAGCAAGGACTCAAAAGTACTGTAGTTGTGGGAACTTTTGGTTACTTGGAATACGCAAGTGAAGGAAGGGCTAGTAAACAATCAGATATTTATAGTTTCGGAATCGTGGCATTGGAAATTGCATGTGGGAGGAGGAATTATCAGTACGGGGGTTTCTACATGCCATTGGTGAAATGGGTATGACATCTTTACATTTCAGGAAATATTATGGAAGCGGCGGATGAGAAATTGAGGGCAGAATTCAACATGGAAGAAATGGAAAGCTTGCTGATGGTGGGGTTATGGTGTAGTCAACCAAATGACAAGGAAAGGCCAGAGGCACGACAGGTAATTAAGGTTCTTCAGCTTGAAGCGCCTTTGCTACAGCTTTCAATTAACTCGCATGATTCAGCATGCCCTGCAGGACCATCTAAACCCCTCCCAAGTGATTCCATTGTGCAGACTGCAGATCATTCAAGCTAGATTTTGGGCGCTAGTTATTTTTTATCTTGTAACACCTCCAAGAATCTCTCTCTGTTTTTCTTTTTCTCCTTTTCTTTTAATATCTATGGTTTATTTTAATAAATAAAATAATTTTATTATGCAACTTTATCAAGTATTTTGGTAATTATTTCGCTTTAAAAAATTACTATCCCAATAAAATTAAAATAAAAGAATAAGGAAATTGAGGCAGCCGATATATAGGAAAATGAACATGTTAACATTGTTTGTCCCTGATCAGAAAAGCTTAATAATACTCATTTATTTAAGCAGATATGCGATATTTCTTGTAATTTAATGGTGTGATACTGAAACAGCAAATGGGTATTAATTGTTCATACACTTACCAAGCCACCCCAAATTCTCATTGGCTCGAAGGATAATAGAGATATGAATGAGAAGAGCATTCACCAGCATTCTTCCACCCACTATCTACCACAAGTTATTTGCAGACGCTGCCGTGGAGTTGGTCTCTGTTCCTGTTCTTGTCTTGTAGGGGAGCTGTCCCATCCCCCGACTTAGATTGGATTTAAAGCGCCGGCACGGCATAGTTTAGTTAGTACTTAGGGCGGCAAAATTAGTACCAAAAACCAATATTCAAATTTAAGTAGTCGTGAGTTTTACCTTTTTAATGAGTTTTTTACGAGCATTAAGTCTTAAATTTCTATCTAAAAGTCCGCTGACCACAAACTATTAGGCTCGGGAACTACACGAGGTACCAAGATTCAGGATTTAAAGTTGCCCAGCTTGCGGGCCTGAGCCTGACATGGTTAAGTTTCTAATTTGTAACTAATAATTGTGATGTAATGTAAATCAGTAGCCTGTTGCCTCCTAAATTAAAGAAAACGTTGTTACAATCTATAAAACAAGATGCGCCAGAAGCTTCTTCACGTGATTACCGAATAAAATAATGACAACTGGACACTATCAACTCTAGATAGGACAAATCTTCTTATTTATGGGGTTTAATCAATTATATAATTACACAATCTCTCACGCATCAATCTAACAGAAACCATCGTTGTCACAGATATGGATGGAGGGCGCAAGGAAATGCAGCAAATTCTTAGCATGAAAGGAGGGGTAGGAGAGGATAGCTACGCCGTTAACTCGAAATCACAGGTCAGTTCAGTTCTATTCTCAAGAATATCCCTCATTTGGGGTAAAGCTTGTAGGCCTAGGATCTGCTATCCCAACATGCGAGAAATAAACAAAGTCTTGTTGTTTGGAATAAATTTCTTGGTGCGCGGACTTGTGTAATAAATCAGGAATGACAGTATATTAGGATTGCTTTCAGTCTGCAGTTTGACATGTTGTGACTGCTGAAACTATAAAAACTCAAACTTGTGCCTGCGCAGGAATAGATTTTAAAATCTCCAAAAACAATTAAGAATTTTAAATGGTTTAACATGGTTATGGTTCAGGGATGTGAAACGAGATTCAATTTTTTTTTTTCTCTTCTTTTTGGTTGAATTAACTGGAAATTGCTTCGTTGCTATGTAAATTTTCATTTTGGTAGAATACAAATCTATCCAAGACAGTGCCAATTTTAGTGCAAGCAATGCTAGATTTCTGTGACATAGACTTCGCTGGGTGTGTTAGTATAGCAGACCTTGGATGTTCTTCAGGGCCAAACCGTTTATTTGCCATTGGTGAGATCACAGGCATCATCCACAAAAGGTTCTCTCAACTGGGTAGATCCCCGCCGGAATTTTTTGTGTTTCTGAATGATCTCGCAGGAAATGATTTCAACACTGTTTTCAAGTCCTTGCCAATTTTCCATGAGAAGATGAGGGCAGAGAACGGGCAAGATTTTGGACCTTGTTATATTTCTGGAATTCCTGGTTCTTTTTATGGGAGGCTTTTCCCGTCAAGTAGCCTGCATTTTGTATACTCTGCTTCCAGTCTTCATTGGCTTTCACAGGTTCTCTTAATTTTGTGTTTGCAATATTTCTCATAAATTGCAAAAACCTCAGAATTTCTAAAAATAATGAGATAGAATTTCTTTCCCTTCAAACTCAATTCTGTAGGAAGTCACCATTAATGTGCTCATTCATAGTACTAACTGCTTTAAGTTATGCTGATTCTGTTTTGTCCCTGGTGATTCTTAAGGTGTCCCCAGAATTGAGCGACAAAACGAATCCGTTAATAAACAAGGGAAAGATATTCATTTCGAAGACAAGCCCACCTGATGTGATAAATGCTTACAAGGCACAATTTCAGAGGGATTTCTCTTCATTTCTAGAGGCACGATCAGTAGAAGTAGCTCCAGGAGGGCGTATGGTATTGATGTTCGGGGGAAGAAAAGTGGCGGACCCCTCACCTGATGAAAGCTGTTTACTGTGGGATTATTTAGGACAGGCATTCCAAGATTTAGTTTTAAAGGTATGTGTTGTCTTGTTGCCCGCTGTCTTTCCATATTTCCAGGCTAAGTTAAAGAGATCAAGTTGATCAAGGCTGTAAACCCATTTCAGGGGATCATTGAAGAAGAAAAGTTGGACACATACAATACACCATACTACGAGCCGTATATAGAAGATATCAAAGCTGAGATAGAAAAAGAAGGATCCTTTGCTCTTGATCGCCTGACAACCATAAGACTTCCTTGGGATGGCTGTAATGGAGGAGTGAAGTGTGATAGGGCAACAACAGCAAGAAACATGGGAAAGGCTATTAGAGCAGTGAATGAGTCGATGATTCGAAATCATTTCGGGGATGAGATTATGGATTGTTTATTTCAAAGGTTCATTGAAATCATGGCAAATGATACCAAAGAAGTAGAGCATGTCAGTGTTGTTGTTTCAGTAATCCGAAAACCAATTTGATTAGTGAAATTGTTACAGTGTCCTCATAAGACAAACCACGAACTTGTTTCAATTTTTAAACCGGTTCAACTGCCGGATTTATCCAACTTTCAACTCAAATTGGCAAGTCTATATATGTTGGCTTGATTTACATAAATTATAAAAATTAACATTTTTATTCTTATAATTTAAAAGAAATCAAACTTGAGTCCATTTATAATAAAAAAATACAAATCATGGAAATTTATTTTTTCAAGTAATAGATAAATAAATTTGATTGAGCCGGACTATCCACAATTCATAATTGGGTTGGACCGGACCTACCGGTTAGATGAAGCGAACGTCCACCGCCAAGATACCACAGCCTCGGCTCCACCTACCCCCACCAGTCCTCCTGTATTTCTGCTTCTCCAACAAAAACATTCAAAATGCTCACCAGAATCACCATAATCGTCTTTTGCTTTATCACCACTTAACCTCGACTGCTATCGGAAGCCAATCCAATGACTTCTACCGCTAAAGCATTCTCTTCCTCCCTCTCCGCCTCCAGTTCTTCCATCTCCAAGCCGAAAGCTTTGTCCGACTTCTGTCTGCGGTTCAAAAACCGTAACGCTATATGTTTGGGTTCGAAACGGGCGGGGCTCCCCGTGCTGAGTTTCAGCCCAATTAGGTCGCCCAGGATATTTGCTAGTTCTGCTCAGGTTCTGGATCAATCTGTTGGTGAAGCAACTTCTAAAGCTCCTACCATTGTTGAGGTCGATTTGGGCGACCGGAGCTACCCTATCTACATCGGATCCGGACTTCTTGATCAACCAGAACTGCTCCAAAGGTATTGATTGTGATGCTGTTGTGGTTTTCCTTTTTCCTGTAATCATTTTCATTGTTTTTTTCATTTCTATTTGATTAGGCATGTACATGGAAAGAGAGTTCTTGTTGTAACTAACAACACAGTAGGACCATTATACTTGGATAAAGTGGTCGATGCATTAACAAGAGGGAACCCAAATGTTTCAGTCGACAGTGTGATTTTGCCTGATGGTGAGAAGTACAAGAATATGGTAGGTCTCACTGTACTTCAAGTTCAGCTCTTTCCTTTTTGCCTTTTCTTGCGCCAAAAAAAAATTTATAGAATTGATATTGTATTGCTCATGCTGATAGGAAACTCTTATGAAAGTCTTTGACAAAGCCATTGAATCAAGATTGGATAGACGGTGTACATTTGTTGCACTTGGAGGAGGTGTTATTGGTGATATGTGTGGATTCGCAGCTGCTGCTTTTCTTCGAGGAGTTAATTTCATTCAGATTCCTACCACTGTTATGGCACAGGTACGTCTGCTACTCAAAACCCATTGTTTTCGAAAAAGTCTCTCATGTCCTTTCTTCTTCCAAATTGTTTTCTTTCCAGGTGGACTCTTCTGTTGGAGGAAAAACTGGGATAAATCACACCCTTGGGAAGAACCTGATTGGAGCATTTTATCAGCCTCAGTGTGTACTTATAGACACTGACACACTAAACACATTGCCAGATAGAGAATTGGCATCAGGCCTTGCAGAGGTCATAAAGTATGGGCTCATACGAGATGCCAACTTTTTTGAGTGGCAGGAAATTAATATGCCCAAATTAATGGCAAGGTATTAGAAATTGATCAAAAGAAATTTGGCATTTTGTGCTTTATAAGTGAACAGTTATATAGGGTCAAACAATCTAGTTAGATATGAAACCAAAGGAACAACTTGAAATTGAATTCATATTGTTATTTCTTATTTCTGCCTTGTAGCATATAAGTATGAATTCTTTTCTAATCTAATGATTCCTCTTTTATAAAATTTTCTAACCATCTTAAAACAACTAACATAAAGATCTAATTTTTAATGTCACTCGAGTCACGAGTAGTGCCTTTTTCTTATTCTGTCTGTACATTTCAGAGATCCAAGTGCAATGGCATATGCTATAAAGCGTTCATGTGAAAATAAAGCCGAGGTTGTATCCTTGGATGAGAAGGAAAGCGGACTGAGGGCAACACTGAACTTAGGTCACACATTTGGCCATGTAAGTTGTGTACATGTGGAGTTTCTACTTTTTTTTCTTTGTAAATGTTTCTGTGTGTATAGTAACATGTGTAGAGAGAGAAAAGGGTGAAGGACTGTTTCCTGGGTAGTATTTGCCGGTATTATGTTGATGCATCAAATGTCTTAGATCATCTGCTCCTTGGTTATCATACAGTAAGGAAGAGATGAGCTACCTATTAGACATTAGCTTGGCAGTGCTGTTTCAATTTTGTTGACAATTAGGGCTTACTCCTAGCTAATAAGGTCATCGCTCTGTTCTCTTCCTCTCTCACTCGCTCTGTTTTGAGTTTATAAATACTAGTCTTCTTCCTCTCCTCAGCTTTCTATTATCCTCCTATTTCTTGAGCTTAAATTGTGTTTATGAGCTTGCTATTGTATGAGAGTTTCAGTCTTGTGTTACCAAATCAACATCATCTTCAAATAACTCGTCATTTATTATTTTCATGTGTCTTTCTAGGCGATAGAAACTGGCTTTGGATATGGGCAGTGGCTCCATGGTGAAGCTGTTGCTGCTGGCACGGTATCACATTTTCTACAAATACAAATATCTCGTGAATCCTTTTACTGTATACCATCCTCCATATGCTTATCTTGTTTGTGTGATGATGTGAAGGTCATGGCTGTTGACATGTCATACCGCCTTGGTTGGATTGATGATTCCATTGTGAAGCGAGTCCACAAAATTCTTCAACAGGCTAAGTTACCCACCGCACCACCAGAAACAATGACTGTGGAAATGTTCAAGTCTGTCATGGCGGTAAGAAAGATAATGCTGCTGCTCTCAAAAGCTCAATTTGTTTTTCTCATCATTAAGGTGTCTGTATTCTTCTCTTATGGCAG
>CAOGCB010236162.1:0-23967 GCA_948266635.1 Cnidoscolus chayamansa | reverse complement strand
TTTTCTTTTCTTTTTTACATAAAATGAAAAGGGACGTTCTAACTATAAGAGCTATTAATTTTTCAGTTTTAAAATTTACTCGTTAATTAAATTTTCATAATGAAATTTAAACTTTTGTTATTAACTCCACATAATAAAATTAGAAAGAAAAAAAAAAACAAATATCTTGTATTATACGTCATGGTAACTGATCTTGTTAATTAAAAAAAAAAAGAAAAAAAAGAGTAAAAGACAAAAGGTGGACACAACACCGAAAGAATATAATGATGAGTGATGATTGAAGAGAGTAACCAACGACGATGGAGTTCATTTACCATTTGCTTATTTATTTTATGAGAACTGCTAACCATGCACTTTGGCGCCAAGCAGATGCAGCTCAAAACAAAACGTTAAATTTCTCCCAGAGAGAGAGAGAGAGAAAGCTTGCACTAATTACAGGCTTTTGTTTTAAAAGGGTTGTCGTAATTGTTTATCAGTCAGTGATTCTTCCCAGCAGTTAGTTTAATCAGTGCGTCTCCAGCTTTCTCACGAGCAGAATAGGGTAAAGCAATCTTTGGTGCTCAAGAAAAATTTCACTAATTGGCATATTTTTGTCGTTTGGGACCACATTAATTAATTATGCCCACCCCATATTAATGCATTATAGTATTCTAGATTCCTATGCCCTCACTCTACCAACTCAAGTTTTGCCTATGCCAAACCCTATATCACTAACAAACCCTATTATTCTCTTGTCTTGGTTTGCTCACGCAAAATTCATCTCTTAATCATTGCTTCGTGCTATGCAGCTGCTTTCCCTCTCTGCTTCTCCCACCAGTGTATCTGATTCTGGATATCTAGTCCCCTTTTTAGATACTTCCGAATAAGCACAACCAACCCCACTTACTGTTCTTGCTTCTATTTTTGCTTCTGTGAGGTCATGCACAGTAATGGCAGAGCTCGGCTGATGAAGAAGCTGCAAGTTTTTGCGCTTTTCAAATGGTAATTCCCTCCTTACCCTCTTGTCATTTTGGCTGGTAACATGTATTTGAACCATTTCTTAAGAGTTATTTTATTGGGTAGACTTGATTTAGATTTCAGCTTTACATTTGGTAGGTGTATAATACATAAAACAGATGGTTTCTTCCTTTCCTTTGTTTTGCTCAAGAAAACATGAGAATCCGAGAAAAGTGGAAGCTCACGAGCAAGTATAATTGCATATGAGGTCATTCTCATAATCAACATCTCTGTGAAAGTTGTTTGGAATACTTTTCCCATTGGGAAAGGGATATGATACCCAAAACAAAATCTAGTGTTTGATCGGTTTGCTTTACTGTATTGGATTTCATTTCTGGCTTCGTACTATTGGCATTGGGGATCCACTAAAAAATACATAGCAATACCTTCCTCTTCTTCAACCAAAAACGATCAGATAAACCCTAAATTCATGTACCATACAAGTCATCATCTCTACATTGCAATTTTGTTGCAATGTGAATTTCCCACGCTTCTTGTGGAAAAACCACTTGAAACATGCACAAATTGGTAGCCGATGCTGCTTCATTTATTAGGTGAACCAGTTCCTTCTATATATAAAACACAGTCCTAATAAATCATTTAAAAGATGTGATTAATGTTTGGATTCTAATATCAAATGCAGCATATTCTCGCAATCACTCGCACACCATATCAGAATCCCCAAGAACTTTAGTCTCAGACCTATACTTTTGAAACTCAGAGCTTAACTTTTTATGATTCTTGTATGCACTTAATTAAAAATGAAAGCCAATATATGCATTGATAATTAACTAGAACAAAATGGAATCAAACAACTTCAACTTGAAACTCAGAGATATAACCATGCTTCTTTTTTTCAAGAATGTGAGGCTTTCATCTGCTTTTCATTACCATAAAAAAGAATAAAGAAAAAAGCATCTACTTTTATACGTATGCTAAAGCTACAAAGTGAAGGGCATATGATAGCAAAAGATACAACCTGGACAATTCTGCATGTTTAAACTATCAAACAGAGAATATTGTAGAAGAAAATGAAAAAGAAACAAAAAAGAAATTACCAATTTCTCATAATGCAAGCTCCAAAATGGAAAGACTATTTTCGCTGAATAACATGCTTTTGCATCATTTTATCCTCATGTTTTTGTAGCTACTTTCGCTTAATAACATGCTAAAAGTTGATAATGCAGGTTGATAGAGATTTTCAGAAGCAAATTGCATCAAAAGAGTTTCCTTCGTTATCATGCTCTAACAACAAACTTCTAAATTAGAAAATCTATAGTTCAAATATGTTTATTTATGTTGCATGTATGAATTGTTCAAGTACTTGCTTGAATCTCTTATGCCGTTAATATCCTGCATTAAGTTCAAGACACATGCTTTTGTTTTTTCGTTTCTTTCGCCTTTTTTCCTTCTTATGTATCAGGTGGCATACCAATAATATCTTAATTTAATGGGGACATGTGATGGATTTTACTCAAACCTACATCTAAATCGAAAATGGAAATAGGAATATGTAAAAGATGCCTATTAATGCATATAAACAGTACAGTAAATAAATTTTTCTCAGCAGACCATTGGACACAAGAAATTTTATGTTCTTATTCACTACAAAACAATGACACCAACTTCGAACTGAAATAACTCATAAAAAGTAAACAAGCTTCACAACCCATTTATATATTTTGATAGCAACATTAGGTTATAAGTAAGCTCGATCCAGTTTTATGTAAAATTCTAACTTCCCAATTAATACTTTCCAAAAATGAAAAATGTCTTTCTCAGAGTCAGGCCTATTTTCTCTGATGTAACAGATAAAAAAATATCATGGGGAATTGTTATTTTTTAAAATAAAAACAAAACTAAGAAACATTTACCATTGATATTCACATATTAATTATTCTCAAAGTTGATTTTGCATCCATGAAATATTAATTCAAACTGATACAATAATAAAACATGATAAGTTTTAACAGTTTTTTTTTATCCTAGCTATACTTCATTGTCACTCTCTTCACTATTAATTACCGTCTTCTTAAAAGAAGGTTTAGAATTAACAGATATACTGAATAGTCAATGTACTATGCTATTTAAGACAAACCAAGAATACTGTGCACAATTATGATTTAAATACTTTACACAGCATATGAACCTTTAAAATAATCAGTTGCTTCCAAAAAGTCTCCATTAGAAAGCATGTTTCGCTGAAATTCAAGCCTAGGGCGTTACATATAGCTGAGTTTTCATTTCAGGTTACAATATCTAGCCAAATTACTTGTAAGGCATCTTCACTCTACAAATAAGGTAACTAAAAGTTTCAAGAACAATAACCGAACCAATGTTTATCCCAAAATTCAAAATCAACAGCTAATATGTATCTTAAGTATGACTGTTCACTTCACTTATTTGGTATAAGAACTGTCTGCCATGATAATTTTACTTTTGGAGGCATAACATTCTTAATGACTTTATGAACTTATACTTAAAATTGAAAAACCCTATGTCAAGATTTTATTGAACTAAATATTCACTTAGTCCCGCACGGGTGTATTCAGTGGTAAGCAAGTGGTAGTTTGGATCAAGTGGCTATGGATTCGAATCTCAGCAGCGGTAGAGTGTGAGTTTCACTTATGTGGGTGGATGGACTCCTTGTGCGCACTGAGTCTTTGCCCTCCCACTTACTTATTACTGGGCCACCGTAATTTACCACCTCACTATTCTATTAGGCCGAAATACGTGAAACGAGGTAAAATCACCTTTTGTATCAAATATTTTCACTTACACTTGATGTTCTCCATAGGATTACGTGCATACAGTGAACAGACATAGTATGTTGGTGTGTTTAAAAAGCTTTGTGATTTAGACTTGATTTTAATTATGTTGCAGTACAAATCAATACAATGTGACAAAACCACATTTAATAGCAAAAATCCAGAATGAGTATAGCTAGTCTCATTAGGTGTCAGCATTATTGAATAGTATAGTAAACAAGAAACCATTTCCCAAGAGAAAAAGACCTTTTTTTTCTTATTGGGAAGAGATAAATCTTAAGGTTCAGATAGACTCTCATATGGGTAGTAAATAAGAACATGATTTGAGTCAGATGGTTTGTTATTAAGGAAAGCTTCGCAATCTCTCAGTTTCTTTCGCATGATCCAAATTCCCACTCGTTGAGAAAGTCTTAATATATCTATATATTAATCCCCCTTCACCTTCTGAACTTGAATGTTCTCATGCATGGCTGGACACTGACCATAACGAGCCAAGTAAAATGATTTTGTCTTTGTAGTTTGGCCATAGAAGAAACCATTTCAAAACGGCAAACTTACGGGTAAACCGGGAAAAAGCAGCTTCTGAAGTCCAATATGCTACTACTAGTCACTAGCGCAATGCAGATTCAACTCCAGAAGACAAAAATAATATAAAAAACAAGAAGATCAAACCGCCACGATTACTACACTATATTATTCGCTACATGCTGCTGCTGGCCATCTTGTCCCAACACAACTTTAGATTAATTCACGGAGAGAAAGAAAGAAAAAGAGAGAAGAATAACAAACTGAAGTATTCAAATTTGCACAAGAACAACAGGCATGTTTGTGATTTCCTCTCAGTTCGATCCCTTCTTTTTTTTTTTTCCTGTTTTCGTCTCACTCCTTTGTTTTTTTGTTCTTGGGTTTAGGTGGTTCTACTTCAATGAACGTGTCAAATGTACTTCTCTACTGCTGCATTTATGATCATGAATATCAAATACTTGACAATAGACAGTGAAAAAGGTGGAAATGTAGTTGTTTTCATTTCATGATCTCGGGTTTGGGAAGAATGGCGTACCAGCAACGAAAGCGTTAAGCGGAATTGGGTAGAGAGTGGAAGGATCCATAAACACTGCTGCTGCAGTTGATGAAGCAGACGTTAGGCTTCCACCGGCACCGGTGGGGGAGATTGCAGCGGAAGCGGTGGCAGTACCACCTCTGATTAAGTTAAGCGGTTGAACTTCACCACTTGCTCCACCGGAGGAGGTGTCAGCAGCGGTCATATAGGTGCTTTCAGGGCCATGATCATAGAGAATACCCTTAAACAAGTGACCTCCAATGTTGACGGCCGTTTGATAAGCGTATTGATCATCATTTTCGTCGATGCCACTCACTCTTACGCAGCGAAATACAGCGGGAGAGCTGACTTCTGCAGGGAAATTTCCCAATTCTAACCCTAAAACCGTTAAAAAGAAAGATAAGCTGAGATTAAACAAGCATATATAGAGAGAGACGAGAAACGGGATTTTTATTAAATTATTTTTTTATGTAATATGAAGGGCACACAAAGAATATACACAGATATCCAGAAAAATACACACTCGCACGCGAAGGGGGAGGAAATAGTTTCATCCATGTCAATCCACTCGTCAGAAATACTAGAAAACAGTATTAGGAAAAGGAAAAGGAGAGAAAAAGAAAAGAAAAACTGATGGGTTTACTATGGAAGTCGATTGCATTACACGCAATAGATATGATCTCTCTCTTTTCTCTCAAGACACACTGTTTATTTCTGTGAAGAGTCAATCACTGGAACTGTGAGTTGTTGGAGTAGCAAAAGAAAATAAATATATGAAGCAACTGTGTACCTGAGGTGTTGCTGGGTAAGCGAGTGCACGCAAGAGAGGAAGAGCTTGGATTTTCTCTGAGTCTTTTGGGATTCTCTCCGCGGCGTTGTTGCTGTTGCTGCTGCTGCTGCTGCAAGGTAGCGAGCTGGTCTTGCCTCTCTCGGCGTTTAGAAGCAGGAACCCATGTGCTCTTGATATGGGTTTGGCAATCGAATCCTCGGCTCTTGCAACAAGTCCTACACCGCATGTGTGTACAGTCTTTCTTTGCTTGGTTGCCGCAATCTTGGCAGCTCATGCTTCCTCCACTGCTGGACCTCATCATCATGAAGGCTGATCTCGAAGAAGACTCATCAAGGACGTTGATTGAGCTCCTGCTGGGGCCTACCCCTAATCCAGCAGCTGAAGAGTAAAGATCTTGCTGTGTATGTTGGTGGCGTTGCTGGAGAAATTCTTGCTGTTGCCATAGCTCAAAACTCTTGTAAGGAATGTCTTCATTTTTGTACCAGAACCAGCTTTCTTGGGGGTTGTTATGTTGGTCGTCTTGGTTACTTCCTCTACCTCCTCCTCCAGCAGCACCTAATGAGAATAGCCCAGCCATTGTTCCTCCTCTACACCTGACCCAATCGTCACTTGTGAGAGAAAATCCATATCAGAAGCTACCTCTCTGGGGCTTTTGACTTGTGAATAGGGCCCAGAAATGAAATGGGTAATCTTTAGAAATTCTTGAATTTTGGGTTTTGATTGGGAGAGAGAATTGTTCTTACAATTTATTTCTTCGTATTTTGTGTGTTGTATACGTGTAGTGTCTGTGATTCCCCCTCTCCCTTTACACTCTATCTGGTCTCTAAATAACCGCGTAGTTGCTGATTAGTTAGTTGTTGCTGTTGTTCTTGACGGCGATGGCGGTGGTGGTGGGTAACTGCGCCAGCAAGAGCCAGGTTCGGAAGATGCAGGAGCTCAGAAGCAAGCATCAATCGCGCCTTCAGTTATGCTATCTTCTCCTTCGCATCCTTTGCTTTGGTGTTTTTTTTTTTTGGTTTTTAAGTTGGCAGTGTTGGAATTGAGAAGACTCAATTAATCCCAAGACACAGAATTACAGCTGCCGCTGCTCTTCTCTCTCACTCTCTCTGCAACGCCGCCATAGCAACTCTCTCTCTCCTCTGCTAGGCCAAATTAATTCTTCCACAACCCACAATCTCCTTTTCTTTCTCTCTCTCTGATTTCTTGCAGCGCTGAGCTGAGCTTTTTAGCTTGTGTGAGCAGTGCCTCGTGTCTCTATAACAAAACAGCCCTCTCTCACTGCGTCCCTCTCTCCTCATTGGGTATGGACGTCGAGATAACGATCTATGTCATTCTCATCGAACGATCTTTATCAATACACGTGTCAAATTGAAGGTTTGGCCCTTTTTTAACCGGAAAACCCGGTACTTTCAATTTTCACTCTCAGCTTATTCAATTAATTTAATCATGTGCTCCTATTTTTTTTACATTAATAATTATTCATTAAATGTTGAGTTGTAACCTTATTACTCGCAAGTGTAGCTGTAAAGCATAGTTTTCAACCATTGTACGATCCCCATGTGTCCACGTTCAGGGTTAGTTTTGTCATTACGTTAGCCATGCAAATTTAACCCCCCACCCACGCTAAAATCTGGAATAATAATTATATATATATTTTTATTGAGGTTGGACAATGGGCAGTGAAAAAGAGGCGTATTTTTTTCTGAATATATTAAATTAATAATAATCATGCCTTGTGCCGGGGGACACAGCGCCTCCCTCCTCGTACTTTTTATTTATTTATTTATAATAACTACTAAATTTATGCTCTCATAAAATTCAGCTTTCTAATGAATAATAGGCCATGAGACTGAGAGGGAGATGAGGAGAAGAATTTGGTAAATTGAGAGGATGGCTTTACAGATTGGCTTATCATAAACAGTTGAAGGGATGATCAAATAATGATATATATTATTTTTTTTTTAGTGTATGAAATGTGGTTAACAAATTCAATTTATGTTGCGTGGATAATGATCATATTGTGACATTAATTTGACCATAAAATAGGGAAGAGGATGAAAAAAGTTTCACCCAAAATGATTTGGTCTGATGTGAATTCGACATAACCCTAACTGTTGCTATGTCGGGAACAAAGTTGGAAGTCATTTTTATAAATACAACTCTTTGTGATGTAGACATTTCTCTAACTTAGCAACTTGTAGTAGTAGTAGTGATTCCTTATTACTGAATTTAACCCAATATTGAAACTTCTTCATCTAATCAATCTAAACTTCATTTTGATGTTCTCACATTCAAATTGATACATATTTAAGATTAGGTTATTTTATTTTTATTATTATTATTTTCGTTACGGGGAAGGAGAGAGAGAGAGAGAGTGGAAGTTCATATTCATGAATAGGGAATATGGACATATTGTTAATATTAGAAAAAGAGGGACATTATACAGAAGAAGTGTGGACCACAACCATCTTCCATATCTCTACACATGTCGATTAATAGTGCTTTATTTTTTTATTCAACAGTTGCGTACTAAACTTACTAATAATTCTTGGATTACATAGTGAAAAGTAATCATACTTCTCTGTTATAATAATTAAATAAATAAATAAATTTTAACTTCAATTTTTCATATTCTAACTTCTGTTGATATCAATAATAAATCTTAATCTTAAATAAATTTAGAATCGGTTATATAAATTTTTTAATAAATAAAATTTATTTATAAAAAAATCCATATTGCTAAATTTGAAATATTTAAAAATTAAAATTTACGCACGATGATGAGCGGCATTGGATTTGGCGACCTATCCTGCTCTCTTGGCTTTGGGGGTGTAGTACAAATTGACAGATACAATCAGACCTTAATTCCTCCTACCCACCTCTATCCTCTGCCCTTTTCTATCTTTTTTCTTCTTCTTCTTCTTCTTCTTCTTCTCACTGTTGTCGCCTAGCCTCTGCGCTGCTTGAAATCTCAGGATCTTCATTGCCATCAACCTTAACCCTTGCTGCTTCCTAAGGAGGTTGAAGCTACTATATCCAAGATGAAGGGACCAGGATTGTGATTTTAGGAGCTTTCCATCCTGGAAAATGAGAGGCCGTCGGTCTAAGTTTGCAATGTAATAATGCAAGAATATTTGTTCTGTCTTGCAATTTTTGTTTTTTTTATTTGTTGCTTTTCTTTGTTGGCATTTGTATTTCCTTCGCTTAGAGTGAAATTCCATATTATATTAATCTCACAGATTTTTTATTCAATACATATAACTTAATATCTGTATACAAAATAGAAATGTAATTTTTTTTTTATACAGTTGAAACGTACAGATTTAGATTTCAGAGGGAAGTGAGTGTCCATTATAATATAGTAAAAATGTTTTGAAAAATAATTAATAATAATGTTTATATAAATTGAGAGAGAGAGAGAGAGAGAGAGAGAGTCAATAATTGAGGATAGGTGTGTGTGTGGGGGGCGGGTTAGTATAGGCGTTATATCGTCTCGAGCCGTGTGTTTGTTCCCATGGTTGACTCTTCCCTTTATTTTCTACGTACTTCTCATCTCACAGGAAAAAAAAAAGTATTAGGACCTTACATAAACCAGATATTTGGTGGAAAATATTTTATTATTTAAAATAACAGTGAAGCATAATAAAGTATGAGAATACAACCATTTGGGGTTTAGAAGCAACTATGTATAAAAGGGAAGCCGTAAGCTGCAATTTCATGTTACTATCAACTTCCATTTTGGGCAAATCCACATAGAGAGCTCACGTAATAAAGTTGTCCCATCTCAGTTGGTGACAACAAATAAATAAAACTGTTTCTGGGTGCAGAGCAGGGAAGGTGGTGCCTTCCCTTGTAATTTGCATTTGGGTTCTGGGAGTAGGGAAACGTATTTAGAATCGGGAAGAGGGTGAGATTTCGTCAAAGTCACCATCATAACATTAAATGGGTAGCTGATCACGGGGACAAGGAAACATGTGATAATGGAAGGAACCCAAAATACATAAGATACGTGCAGGAGATTCAAGGGGGGGTGGTCTTTGCCCTGCAGCTTACTCCACCAGTACCCCTGATGCATGCTTCATTTTTAAGGCACATAGCCGATCGAAGACCCAAACCCAAATGCGACATTCTTTCAACTACTCAACTCAACTCAACGTCTTGAATTTGGGTAATCCACATTTTCAGGGACTCTCCAGAGTAGCATTGTTGTCTTTGGCCCACCATTCCTGCTCTTATCTTTACAGTTTTTCCTCTGTGGTGGGACCCTTCATGGTCCCATTCTCACTTCTGTCATATGTAAACTATAAATTTCACAACTCGATCTTCTGATTTTAAAAATGAATTTATTGCATAAATTAAATGTTTTCTTTTTTTTATATAATATTATTTAACTTTGTTTGAGAGGTCTTAATTTTTACGTTCTATATATAACACGCAGTGAGTGGATATTGGCATGGTCTTAAAATTATGGGCAGAGGGCAGTTCCATTTCAAAAACATGCATCAAGCATTATACATAGGAACGTGCAACATAACATAGGGCAAGTTATAAACTTTTTTATTTCATAAAATATAGATAAATTTGACTATTTCAAAATTCCCATTGTAATCTCTAAACTCTTTCCAGTTACAATATTATTATGATCTTATTTTACAAAATAAAAAATAAAAAATAACAATCATCATCTCATCCTAGAACCTTACATGTCTGCATCTCGAATATTTTCGAATTTTAGCCTTAGCACACCCAATTTTCTTTCTCTACATAAAAGAAAGAAAGAGAAAAAAAAAATCAAAGTAAGATGAAAAAAGAAAAGAAAGAAAACGACCCAAGTAAAGGCCAGTTAAGATGTAATTGGCAGGCAATGACAGTTTCCATGATTTGAATTGGACAAGACTGGAATATTATACTCTAGACCATAAACCATGCCAAAACTATTACCCCTTTAAGGCCAAGTTGGTGAAAGTTTGGTGCTCCTACATTCTCCCATTCTTAACCTCATTATTTTACACTATATGACATCATAATATTTATTTAATTTTTAACACAAAAAAAGAAAAAGAAAAAGAAAAATCTATAGCAGCTGCTTTGGTATAATTGAATGAATTGAAGTTTGAAGGCTTAAAAAGAAAATGAATGAAAAAGTGGGTTTGAAAAATGGCATTTAATTAGATGAAGAAATGGGATTATCTCGTGAAAGTGTGAAGTGGTTTCTCTGCGGCCCCTAAGCTAGGCAAATGGGGTGTGTATTAGGATATAGGACCACCAATTTTATTTATTTATTTGTATTTTTAGTGGTCTACGTCCCCAATATTATGTCGTTTTATGCATTTAATGAACCTGATAATTAGTCAATGCAGACGTGTAACTGGGGGAGGGAGGAGTAGGTGCCTATGTCATTACATAAAGGAAACTTAATACTTTGTACATGAGAATGTGATTGCTATTTAGTCCCAATCTTATAGAATGTGGACTTTAGTATTTAAATTGACGTTTAATTTATAATAGTGCATCAATATGTAAACGTGTCTACGGTTGAGGAGCATGTATGTAATCCTTATTGTGGGGAAGTTAAAAAAGCTAGTGCTGTCATGTTTTTCTGATTGGTACTTACTTCGTGAAGAAGAGACTGTAATGGGGTGTGTACCACCGCGTAAATTGGCCTTTTAAATTTAATCCGTCCCCCACTATATTGGCCTAAGACTAAGACATAATGAGTTAGGCTCATTGACTTTCTCTTTTTATTTCATTCTTTAATTTGTGCCTAATTCACTTAGGCAGTCATTATGGTCTGATGTTGACATCTTTAATCACATTGAACATAATATATTATATATATAGTCACCCTTTTCTTTTTTTAGTTAAATCTTCTTGGAACTAAATATCACAAGTCATGTCCAATTGTTACTTGATTGTTAACACCAATCTAAACAACTCAGTTTGTCATATATAATTGTTATATATATATATATATATATCTAAAACTTCACAATTTTTGTAAACTAAAATACAAAGTGAATCTATTTGGACGATGTTTCAATGATTTGAAAGCTTCCTTTCTTAAAACTCCACAGATCTAGTAATACTTTAAGCCTGTCCACATTGATCATTCTACCAATGAGATTAAATTTTTATCATTCCTTCAGTTGGGTAAGATCGTTTTCATGTCAATACACATCTAAATGCTTTTTTGTGTCTATAAATTAATTATCCATTTGCATTATACCATTCTTACAGTGCTTGGTGTTGGTGAAACTGATGCACCTCCCAAATTAGTAACATACCCACCTCTTCATTCTTGTACATATGCTCATAAACTAAGGTTAAAATGGTCCAACGGCCCATTTACATGAAATCTAAGTCTCTACACTTAGAAGAGTAAGAAACGCAGTAATTTACCTTACTTTTTAATGTTTATTTTTGTGAAAAAAAAAATTCAATGTAAAGGCTGCCAAAAGCCCAAAAAGAGGCCCATTAACTACCATAATCTCTCTTCATCTTCACCTGGCCGAACTACTCGGTCGCACCCAGCCAGGATAGAAAGCTCCTCGTCTGCTTCTTTGTCGTCTCAAGGTATTTTCTTCGTTTCCCTTCTCAAAATTCGTCTCCGCGCTGGATTTTCATAGTCTTATGTTCTATTGTTTTGCTTCTGTACTTACCGTCGCTAGGTTCCGTCCATTCAGTGATATGAATTGGTTACAAACTGAATAATACTTGCGCGTCGATTCTCTTAATTGCATATATTTACTTTTGATTTGAGGATGTAAGATTACTGCTATTGATATGAATTAGTGGATTGGACGATTTGAAATACAGTGTTGTTACTTGTTAGAATTTGGATGGTTCACTGTGTATTGCAACTTTAGGGTTGACTCTTCTGTATGCAACAAAAGGGAAGTAGATGCCATAATGCATTGCATGCCCTTGGAGGTTTAGGTGGAATGAAGGATTCTGTTCGATCTAGCTTAGGTTAGTAACGGCTGTATGGTACTAGGAAAATATTCTCGTGTAATGGCTTTTATGTATTATGGAAGGACAAAACCAGCTATATGTTAGGAATTGATAACTGATCTTATATCAAGTGAATGAATAGTTGTGAAGAATCCAAATATGTAATGCCCTCATGATTTTTTTTTAATATGTAGTTCTGCAATATTCAAATTTAGTTACCTTTTGCATGATTTAGGAGCCAAATAATATAAGTTCTAATAAGTTACCTTCTTTATTTGAGTGATTGAGTCTCATAATAATATACACTAGATTAATTTTATCTTAGCAAATGCTTATTTTAATTTTATTTAAGCTAGCTTTTTTGTGTGTTTCGCCAACTTTTAACTTTTGGAATAATATCATATTTCAGGTTTTCAGCAATGTTTAAGCTAAACTTGCTTTTCCCCATTGATATATGTAAAATTAATTTAACATGTGCTTGCTAGAATTACTGGAATGTTGTGTTTTGCTTAAACTTTACATATTTGATTTGCAATACTTCCCTCCAATGAACTTTACTTGGCATAATTTTTTTATCTAGAATAAAGTATACTTGCTTTTTCATGAGCGTCTAATTTGTGGAAAAACTCTAGTGTTTCACAACTTCTAGCGATGGAAGAAAATGTGGACCCTGAGCAGAATTTTGAAGGTCAGCAGAGCATGCAGATTGATCCTAAAAGAGCACGGTTTCCCTACTGCATTGTCTGGACACCCCTTCCTGTAATATCATGGCTGATTCCATTCATTGGCCATATTGGCATATGCAGAGAGGATGGAGTGATCCTGGACTTTGCAGGGCCTAATTTTGTCTGTGTTGACAATTTTGCTTTTGGTGCTGTGACTCGTTACATACAGATTGACAAAGAAAAGGTATATTTGGATTTCATTTTTTCTTGAGTCTGAATTAGGTTTACGCTTCTGCAGTGTAACTGAAGTATGGGTGGCCCTCATGATGTGCATTACTGTGGGCACTTGGCAATCATTTTCGCAGATGGACTTGGAGTTTATGACATTGACTATGTCTTATCGTTGATATTAAATTCATTGCAGCACGCCTTTGTGGCTCTATATGGTGTGCAGCAGTGCTTTATTACAAGCTGGCATCTTATATTATAGACACTGTAATCAAGTAAAAGCTGCCTAGAAGTAGATTGGCATCGGTGCATTTTCAACTTCTTTATATAATTATTCCCCTTGAATGTTATCCAGGAATGTTCCATTTCTCTCCATCCATCTGCATTCACAAGTGAGGATGACGAGTACAACCAGGATCTACCTCGAAGAGGGACAATGACATGGGATGATGCGTTACGAAAGAGCACACAGGAATTTCAACATCACTCATACAGTCTTTTTACATGCAATTGCCACTCCTTTGTGGCCAACAGCCTAAACCGATTGGGTTTCCATTGTGGTGGGTGGAACGTGGTGAACCTTGCTACTTTGATGTTCATTAAGGGTCATTGGGTGAGGACAAGATCAATGGTGCGATCTTACTTACCATTTGTTATTGTATGTGGTATGGGAGTGATGTTTGGTGGCTCTACCTTTCTAACTTTTTTGGCCTTCTTCACCTTCCTTCTTGTGGGTTGGTTTCTTCTTGGTACCTATTGTTTTAAGAATTTGATCCAGTTGTAACGTTTCTGTCATTTGATCTTCTTCCTGTAAAAGAAAGTTGTTTAAACAAACTTTAGTTCAGGTGTATACATAAAACAATCTAAACTATGAATACTATGCTTTAGTTTCTTTGGTGGAGAAACACCCCAGTAATTGTGCTATGGTGAATGGCTTGTATTTGTAATTATCTTCAACTTAAAAGGAAAACTGCTTATGCACAATTTACAATCTAGTGGAAATGTGATTAATGAAATTAGTTAATTATTTATTTTTTTATACTATTAATTAATTATTTTTTATTTAAATTATTTATTAGATTATTATTATTATTATTATTATTATATGATTTTAATATATAACTATTTAAACTGAATAGTATCCAAAGTCTTATTAGCTAAGATTTTGATATAAACATGTCAACTAAAGATACATTTCTTGATTATATCAATTATCCACTTTATCTTTTTTCCGTAAAAAAATAAAATCATTAATTTATATTTTAATAAATATGTAAAATAAATATAATATTATTTACACCTGAATTGAATAAAAAAAAATGTTTAAAAAAAAAAACAAGTAGACTACAAAACGACAATGACAGCCACACAGTTCACACTATGCAGATTCACATATACCACAAGATGAATTACGTCAACTCACTTGAATAAATCCAACGGCTGGAAGAAGACAAAAGTTATATAGCTACGGTCCACTGATATGCACAGTAATTTTGTCCTCTAAAACCTCCGCGGCGTTAGTCTTTTGCATGAGAATCTCTGTGGAGACGCATCCTTTAGCGGTTACGTAATTGGCATGTATCATAGCAATCCTTATCACCATGGCAAACCTGTAATATATCCAAACGCTAGGTCCATTTTCAATAGCAATCAGTATTAAACAATCCCAAATTCCCAACCAGGACACAAAAGCGGTTTCAGAATTTTGAGAGAATATCAAAGATGGCAGCAGAAGAGGGACAAGTGATTGGTTGCCACACTGTTGAGATGTGGAACGATCAGTTGCAGAAGGGAAATCAATCCAAGAAGCTGGTATTATTTTATATCATCACGTCCTTTTCTTTTTCTTGTTTGATTTTTTTTATTTTATAATGCCGAAATTTCATGATTTTGAGTTATGGATTCTGTTGCACTTTTGGTTTGAACATTTCCCTCTGTTTTTATCTGTTTAGATTTTTCTTAAACTCGCGGAATTTAATTTCTGAGATTGTGAGTTTATAATTGTGCGAATCTATGGTGGTGGATGTCTATTACGTGCTTGTGGCGTTTGGTTATTGATCATCTGCACAACTCGGGGTCCTATTCATTTGCGTGGATGTTTTGTGTGTGAATTTTCATTGGGACGTGATCGGAACATATTTAATTGGATTTGAAGCGTTGATTTCGATGTGATAGCGATTTGTACGTGGCTTTTTGGAGTGAGAATGAAAGGTTCAAAGATTGATGGTTACAGGGGGATTGATTTTTTTTTTCTTTCTTTCTTGGGATGGGATCTGGACTTGGGCCTCCAATAGGTTTTCAAATTAACTAGTTTTATGCTTGTTGGATCATGTTCATTAGGATCAAGCCTTTAGGGTTAGTGACCACGCCGCCGCTCACCACACAACCCCCCCCACCCTTAACGTTTTAGTGTCTCGTCACAATATCTTGCATATTTCCTTATTGTGTTATAAGGACTAAAATAATTAATCTGATTTAGGTATATAACAGACCAAAAGCGTATTTCAAAGGAGGGCTTTTTTTTCTTTCACCCCCCCTCTTAACGTTTTAGTGTCTCGTTTGTTAACTTCGATTAATCTCAAAAATATCTTGTATATTTCCTTATTGTGTTATAAGGACTAAAATACTTAATCTGATTTAGGTATATAAAAGCGTATTTCAAAGGAGTTTTTTTTTTCTTTTTTGTAATTTTTGTATTAAAGAAGTTTGGTTTCATTTTTATTTTATCTCAGTAAAGTAACATGTCTATCATTTAGGGAAAGAATGAAACAGTATATATAGATAAGTAATAATTTTCTCTTTTTTTTTCTTTGTCTTAGTCTGGGGTTTGGGACACGTTAACTCGGGTGGGCATAGGCAATATTGGATTGTGGTGGCTTTCTACTGTCATGCATTAAATAGAAGTAGAATTCCAAGTACCATCAATGCTCACATGTGAAAGTTTAACAAGTTTGTTATTATTCTCAACAGAAATTCTTTTGTTGTGATTTTTTTTTTCATTTACATTGCTCTGGGTTTAATGAAGGTGATTGTTGATTTTACTGCCTCATGGTGCGGACCCTGCCGTTTCATTACTCCTTTCTTGGTGGAGATGGCCAAGAAACTGCCAAATGTTATCTTCCTGAAGGTGGATGTGGATGAATTGAAGGTAATTTAGAATAACAATAAATAGCACGCAAAAAAAAAATAGCCTTTGGTAGGTGATTAGGTGCCAATTGTGCAGCAAAAACCTTAATTAATACTGATATTGTTGCCTGCAGACGGTTGCTCAGGATTGGGCTGTGGAAGCAATGCCAACTTTCATATTCCTTAGAGAGGGGAGTATTGTGGACAAGGTTGTGGGAGCAAATAAAGATGAACTGCAGAAGACTATAGCAAAGCACATGGCCACTGCTTCTGCTTGAAGATGATAATTCCCATGTGTATTTGCTATTGCCATTAGTAATTTGTGTCCTTTTAAATGTTAGAACATGTTTGTGATTGAGGTTAACTGTTTCTTTTTATTTTTAAAGAACTGTTTGAGGTTGTTGAAGAAAAGAAAACGTTTAAAACTTTTATTTGGTTATTTCAAAATTTATATTATTAGAATGTGAGTTTCAAATTAAAAGTAAAGTTAGAATTGAAATTAAAATTCAATAGATATTTATAAACATTGTTGATATATGGCTCTTCTTGATAATAATTCAAACAGTAATAGCATACAAAATTGGTTACTGATTATCATTGTAATGTATTCATGCTATAGAGATGTATAACATTCATACTAGTCTTGGGAGAAAGCCATATCAGGGGTACTTGGTTGTTGGTTTGGCATTGCAAGTGGCGAGGTGTTAGGATGCCAGGCATGCTATGGATTGGATATTAGAATGGGAGGTGAATTTCTGTGCAATGCACTATGCAGTCTTCGCAGCTTGGTTTGTCATGTGCAACTGCAACTTGTTACACACTTAATTTGGATATTTAATGCATAGGTTTCCTGTCCTCGGGCTAAAGGCAAGGGCATCGAAACTAAGTTGTGTAGGGTTTATCATATATGTTCAATCTGGGCTTTTTTCTGCTTGTCTAGTTGGAATCTTTTGGTTATTCTTCGATGGGCCTGGAAATATTCCAACAATGATAGCAGGTATGATATTGCAAAATTGCTCCAGCAAACTTGTAAGAGGGGTGATATCTCAGGGTTTTCTTTCTTTTTCTTTTTCTGCGTCTCAGTAAATTTTTTTTTTTGTAGCTGTTAGGTGCGCAATAAGTGCAAGGAAAAGCATCCTGGAGTGAGTAAAGTTTGGATGCCATATTATATTGCCAGTCAAGCATATGCAAAAGATGAGCTCTTTTAAATTTGAGCAGGAAACAATAGTCGGGATCCACTCCCAACATGAACAAACTTGGGGTTTGATTTTACTCCCCCTTGATTCAAGCATTAAATCAAACCACACCACTAGAGAACTGAAAACACCTATTTTCCCAGTGCCCACATCCAGTTAAAAGGGCTGGGGACTGGGGCTTCAAATTCCCCTAAGGCCCTAAATTGCAGGAGCCCAGGGATTTTCCAACTCACCTATCTAACAGCCACTAATCTACACTAGTACATTAAGCACTAAATGAGCAACAAGCACCTTTTGCCATAGCTTCTCCAACTTAGGAAAACCATGGTCCCACCTATCTAACTAAGAAAAGCCTTTTCCTGTAGTCTTCCCTATTATTCTTGCTGGTAATGTGTACTTAAATTACTAGATGCATATAAATTAGTATTTGCTCGATATTCCCCTAATTAACCCCTCCAGTTAGTTGGAGCACAGACAGCTTCAACAGACAACCGCTTCAAAACATTTGGACATGGGTCTTGGCCAAAGTTACTGTTGGATATGGCGACTGTACATCTCTGCTTCCCTATACATTTCTGAGAAACAGAAACAGAACATGGTAAAAAGATTATATATGTTTGGACATTGTAGGAAGCAATGGAGTAACGTTTAAGAGTACCTTCTCAACAATATCATATGAAGCAGGAGCATGGCAAGGTCCTTGCTGGTAACTCCCACAAGTTCCCAAAGGAGTTCCAAAGCTTGCAAATTTAATGGAAGAAATGGAATGGCCTCCACTACAACGAAGGTGAACCTTGGGGCTATGGAACTCTTCTGCTCTTCCATAGCTCTCAATGTGCCAATTCTTAATAGTTGGATGAAACTCAGCGACATCAGCACACACACTAGTTATTGATCTCTTCACAAGGGAAATTCTGGAGGGATTCCCTCCAAGTTCCTCAAAAACTACCAAGAGATTTTGAGTCGGCTTCAACCATGACCGAGGCATGTGGTACCTGAAAATTGAATTATTATCAACAAATGATTTTTTTTTTAAATATTTGCAGCATTCACCATCTTTTGAGTAATTACCATCGCTGGGTCGGTTGACCACAACCAAGCTGACACTTAGGAGGACGGAATGTTCCAGCATAGCTGCACCCATTACAATTACCAGTAGCATATGCAGTCCAGTATCTTCCTATGCTTTGCCCATTAATCCATACTTGACCCTTTCCCATACCCTCCATGTCCAAAGCCAATGGTTCATCCCCATCAGGTGCATTGAAATAGGCCTATAAAGTTAAACAGAATAGTTGGTATCTTCTACTAAGTGTCATTGTGCAACAACCTGAAGTCTACTCTTCATAATTTCATACCTTGTGCCATGCTAATGGTTGCTGTCTTTGTGCAACTAATGATGCCTCCGTCCACCCAACAGATGAAACACTATTTGGAGAAACTAGGTTCATGGCTTCCCCTTTCAGTCCAACCTGTTTAAAAGATAGCAATCAGGAAAAGATTTTATTCAGCGATAATAAAATAATGAGACAAGAGAGGTCAGAATCCACAACCTGATATGTCCATTTTTCCCAGGATAAATCCCATTTTCCCTGGTCAAGTCCATGCAATGCAACTGGACCTAGGATTCCTGTGTTCCATGTCTCGAAGTGTCCACCCAGATTCTTCATAAAAACAAGATACACTCATCAGAAATTCAACAGGAGTTGAAATACCATCAGTTGTCAATTTAGAAGTGAATAAATCATGCTGGTAGGACTTTCAACACCTTACTGTAGATCCAGTTTAATTCATGGAACTAGTTTTCTCGTTTCTTTTCAGCTAGTTACTACTGGAACCAAACCACATTCATATGCATAAAATGTTTGTTAACAGTTTGCTATATTTCCATCCCAAAACTTATCATAATAAAAGCATTTGTCAGTTAGGCATTACACTCTTCTAACTCTATAATAGGTCCTCTAACATAGTAAGAACCAAACCATCCTCAAATAGTATAGGGAACACAAACTAACCTGCAATCCGACAGTGACACTCAGCAATGCAATTTTGTTTTTTCCAGTGTGCAAATTGACCTTTCCAGTATATGTAAACCTCCTATTCTCCCTTGTCCCAAAGGCAGAACCTAGAAAGATAAATGCTTGTTAAGATCAAAAGGCAAACTCTAGAAAGATAAATGCTTGATAAGATCAAAAGACAAACACCAGAAAGATAAATGCTTGATAAGATGAAAAGGCAAACTCTAGAATATAAATGTGTATGTGCATTTACATACCTGAAAACTCCCCATTAACAAAGATATGCACAGCGTGGCCTGCTGATTGAACAATGAGCGTAGGAAGTTCCCCTCCATGTAGAAAGGATTCGGATGAACCAATATCAACACTGTAAGCACATCAGGAAGTGTAAGATAAAGATAAGTACATATATCTTCGTATGACAAACAACCACAACATGATAAATCTCCAGGTGAAAATAAATCAGATGTGGGAGTGCCACAGAGGTAGTCAGTCTCACCTAGTGATGTACCACAAGTAATCACTAGCATCCCTTGTGACATTTATCTGCTCCAAGAGACCAACTGCAGTGAATGTCGAGCTGTCATCAAGAGAAGAAGTATCTTCATCATAACTCTCCCATGAAAGCATATCAGTATTGGCTGGCAACATTTCCATTTGAGATGTTTGAACTCCAACCTACAAGATAAAAGAACCAAAACTGAGGAGCAGAACTAAATTGTCCCCTAAAGCTTCGAGTTCTTTTTCTTCTTCATTTCTTTGGTGCATGAGTCTTTACTTGAGGTAGCAAATAATCATGCCATTCATGATTGCACTAGGTAAAATAAAGATGCATACCTTCGCAGTATTAAAGACCACATTTCTGCAATCAGGAAGGATACTGATGGACCAAGGGGGCAAGTTATAGTGCATATTATTGAACAACACCCTTGCAACCGATTTTGTGTCATAGTTTGCAAGAAAAGCTGCACAATCTCCTGATTCTGAAGAGTAGACATGAGCCTGGAAATAACATAGTTTACTCCAATCAGTAAAGTTAACTAAATTACATAACTTTCTGATTAAAAGGTGTGCCAAGGGTTAGGAAAACCTGTTGATAGCTGCCTAACTGTGTCACAATAGGATCAGTTGAAACTAAGGCTCGCTCGCACATCTTAATAGACCTATGAAGCTCTTTTAAATGACCATACTTTGGTTGCCTGATCAAACCTTTAACAATTGTGCAGGAGAAGCAATTAGTTGTGATTCATCAAGTAGAAGTAAATGTGATAAGAAAATGGCAACAAGCTTAATCTCGTATAATTTATAGTTTAGCCATATTGTAATAAGGCATAAAAGAGGCTCCTCAGTGTCTTAACATCTGAGACATCCCTCACTCCTAGGTTGCCTCTTTTAGTACAATGTTATTACCTAAGGGAGTCCTTAAAGCCTATTTACTGGCCTATTAACTTGAATACCAATCCATCAAGTTGATTTGCTTCACAGTGAATTATAAATTCAAACATCAAACAATGAATCCTTACCATATTCATCTATTGGCGCATCATAGTCATAACTGGTAGTAATGAATGGACCTCCAGCAGTGCGACCAAAATTGGTCCCTCCATGATACTGTTCCACATGACATGGGAAATAAGTTTCACCAAAAAAAGAAGTTAATACCAAGTTTTCTACACGCTTAAAATGAAAAGGAGCTTACCATGTAGTGATTAACAAAGGACCCTCCTTTCTGTATGAAACGAGCAACTGCAAATGCCAAATCCTGGACTGGACGTTGGTGAATTGGACCGCCAAACTCATTGAACCTTCACATTTTATTTCAAAAGAAGGATAGTTAAAATTTCAATTCATGGTAAATTGGTGAATTTGAACTAACCAATTAAATCATGCAAATGCATACCATCCACTCCAAGCCTCAGTCCACATTGTAGGCTTATATGGTTTGTTGGGGGAGAATGAATCACAGTAAAATCCATTGCATGTGTTTATCTATCAATTAAAGAAAAATGCACCAATACTGATTCAGTAGGATTAACTTTAATAGAGAGATAAATGCAATGGGAAACAAACTTTATATCTTCAATCAATCAAGTGTTAAGACTACTTACCACTGGATCTGGGGCATCTTCTTCCTTGCACATCACCCAGGGGACCCCAGTTCCTGTTTGGACAGCCATATTTGCTGCCCAAGTCATATAATTATAACCAGCAGCTCCAAGTAGCTTACTTTGTGATCCATACTCGTTCTCGATCTGCACATCTCACAGGAAAGATTAAGAAAAAAAGAAGAAAAACAGGAGTCCATACAAGTAACACGACTAGTTGCGAAGTTCCCTCCTTTCTTTTTTTCTTATTTTAACTACACAAGTATTAGCTTATAGTTAGCATTTAAACACGTCAAGGCAATTCAATAGACGAAACTAACAAGAGACAACAGAAAATGAAACAATCTGGGATACTCAAGACCATACCTGAGAGAGTATAATGGGCCCACCCTGGGATTCAAACAAATTTTCACTCTTCATCAACCCTACAATCTTCTCAGTGAACCCTTGCATTGCTCTCTGCAACAGCATATGAGGTTCTTTACTATAACTGTATTAAATATTAAAAAAAATCCAAGATGTTGCTTAAATTGCAATCATTCTGCTTTAATTAATTACATAATTCAATTGGAAGGAGCAACAAAATAAACTAACAAAAAAATAAATAAAACAGGGACGAAAATTGAAAACCTTGAAAGGCTCATTGTCTGTTCTAAAGCTGATGCCCGGGACATACTTCAACCAAACAGGAAACCCTCTGCAAATAAAAATAATCTACGCAAACTAGCATCAACCATGAACAAAAATCAAGGGGGAGAAATTCAAAAGCACAAAACCCAGTTGCGAAACAACCAAAAAGAGAAAAAGAAAGAGCTAGATCCAAAGAAAGGGAATTATTGGTACCCAAAGTTCCACTCTGCACAAACGTAAGGTCCAATCCGAAGATGAGCATAAAGGCCTGCTTTCTGTATTGTTTTTATGAATCTCACCAGATCATATCTCCCTTCGAAATTGTACTATAATCCAAGCAGCAAATACAAATTACTAGAAAATAAATTAGCAAAAAAAAAAACAGTGACTGCGTAGAGACCTAAAAACACAGAATGCAGACAAGAGGGAGTGAATAGAAGTACATTTCCAGGAGTCGGCTCGTGCACATTCCAGAATACATAGGTCTCAACCACATCAATTCCCCCATCTTTCGCTTTCTGTATCAGATCTTCCCACATCTACAGAGTCCCCATTTCTCAAAAAAAAAAATTAGATACATCAACTAAAAATGAGTACCTTAAAACGAAGAAAAAGAAATGGGAAAGTTTTAGCGTACATCAGGGGTGCTTCTGGGATAATGAATGGAACCAGAGAAGAGGATTCTCCTTTGTCCATTAATCACAATTGCCTTCCTATCATAGGTCACACTACAACGGGTCAGCTGAGAAGCCAAACACAGAACCAAGCAAACCAAACTGAAAAACTTGGAAACTGAGGTAGTTTCCATTGTCGATTCTTCCCTTCACTTGCCGCTGCCGCGCAATGAAAAGCAGGAAGGGAAGGGAGAGAGAAGAAAAAAGAGAAAAGAAAGGGAGGGAAATTCCCAGTTGTGGTTTTCTTGGTCTATTGTGGAGCGAAAAGAACAGGGTTCATTGACACCTTGGACTCCACATTGACAGGTTTCAGACAGTGAGCCTAGCCTAACAAAGCAATATTATATATATATATAAAACAAGGATTCAGAAATGCGTAAGAAGCTATTGCCTCGCACTTCACAAGTGTCAGTATTCAGCACTGCGTGGCCGTGAACAAGTAAAGCCTGACATCAGGGGCTATTGCTACAGTCAATCCAACAAGCTCCTTGCTTCTTTACTCTAATAAAATTTAATTATAATTTTAAATAAAATAAAATTACTTTTAATCCCATTGGTGAGTGTTTAGCATCGCAGTTACAAGTTAAAATATACATTAGATGTGAAGTGGCGCAGATGATTCCCATTGGTAAAGTGGTAAAAGAAGAAAGGGTGGGTTTGACCTGTAATTGTAGATGTTGACCAGGGGTATTCTGGTAATGAAATTGTAAGTGGCCCTCACACGGGAATGCCTAAGACCCTGCTTGTCCTTTTTTTTTTT
>CAOGCB010235836.1:0-19607 GCA_948266635.1 Cnidoscolus chayamansa | reverse complement strand
AATTTACCATAGTTATAGGGATTTATATCATATTACTTCTGTACATGTAGTGATGGTTGTCATCCACTCTCAGGTCACAGTGCAGCTGCTTACTTCTAAAACTGGATTCAGGTATTGCCTTAAAACAAATGAACATTGTGTTTCATCAAGTTCTACCTACTTATATGTGGCTATACTTACTTTCAGAGAGTTTGAGCAGCAGAGAGAACTTAGAGAAAGGGGATTACAGACTTACCAGAATTGTAGTGATGAATCTTTTTGCCAAAAAGTATCATCTTCAGAAATCAGCAGTCAGATATATAAGGTTTGATCATGTTTTTTCTTTGAATATGCCTTTGTATTGCATGTACTTTCTAAATTTACAGTGGATTCAAATGAACTTTTTCTGACATAAGCTTTTAATTAATAGATTATGTATATGTCTACATGTGGAAAAATACACTTCTATGAGTTAACCATAGGCAACTTCATTTTTCTTATTTTACCAGCCTTATCTTGTTTACTCAGTTGACAATAAGAAGATCAATGTAACGGAGTCAAATTTTAGATCTGTCAGAAACTTCACTTGGATGGTTGTTTCACTATTCAACATTCACCTTTTTCTTCCTATGTGGATGTGTTATATAAGAAAGAATAAAACGAAATTAGGCCCTTGGGTTATTGAGAATTGCCAAAAACAGGATGATATAACTTGAATTAGTTGATCTCAGAACAATTATATCTGTCTGATGAAGAATCTCATCCGTCATTTTTCTTCTTTCAACAATCTGAAGTAGAAAAACTATGAAATGTGATCTTTTCAAAATTGTAAAGCAAATTTACTTGCTGTTGTAGGATTTACATTTGGTGTACACTAACTGAGAGTTAATTTACTAATGAATGAAGAACATGCCAAATGAGTGTGCATGGAAAGTAGTAATCTCTGCCATCTCAGAACAACAGCGGAGTGGAACTTCAGATAAAACTAACAACAGGGTGGGAGAGAAAATTTAAAGAACTATCGAAGATCAATGTGACTAACAATATTCTTATGCTCATTAGCCTTTCTTCTATTTTTTGTGATGAAGAAAAAAAGTGGGAAAAGCTGGGTCAAATCTCTCTCCCTTTTGCAAGAATGTGTCATTGTTTGACTTTGATCAAGGATAATATCTCAATACGGTTAAACAAGAAGTTTTTATTTGAAATGAAAAGTTTAAGCGACATGTTATTATTATGTTGCTTTCTACGTTCTAAATTATTTCGAGCTTGTAACTTCTTTTCATTGAAAAATTTAAGTGTTGTAGAAAGGTGGAATAAGAGCAGGAGTGCAAGAGAGCAAGTGTTGTTTTGGAAATTTTGAATTTCTTAAACAATGGACAAGATATATGTGAGGACATTCTAATGTAATTTTAGAAATACAGGGACATTTTTAATTAGTTAGGTTAAAACTCAAGGACATGAGGGTAATTATCCCATTTACTTTTAAAAACCAGTCCTTCAGACACTGAAGTGCTGATTTGTAAACAAATAGAGACTATTTTTCTTGCTCTCACTCTTTTTTCTTTATTTTTTCCTGATTACAGGCAAATAAAAGAGTTAGATTCAAAGAAAAATCTAAAACTCTTGCTTCACATAAGAAGGAAGCGGAGCCAAATGAAGAATGTGCAGGCTCAGCTGTCCGATTTGATGGCTCTTCCAATATTTCAGAAAGTTTATATGCTGAGAAGCATGAAACCTCTAGCGCACATGAACTTGACAGCCTCAGGAGTACTGTCTCTGGTGATTTAGCTGGACTTTCGCTCAGTCCAAGTCCTCAGCTGGAAAAAGGGGTTCCTTCTAATCATCCATTCTCAGTGCAGGGGACCAATGATTGGGTTCATGGCTGGAGTTCAGATTATTCTGTCGACAATGATTTGACAGCAGCTTATGTAGAGAATAATAGGCTTAGAGGAAGCTTGGAAGTAGCTGAGTCATCCATTCATGAGCTTAAATTGGAGGTAAGCTTGTTACAGAGTCATGCTGATGATATAGGTCGTGAAGCACAGAAATTTGCTATGCAACTTGCTGCTGAGATTGTTTCTGGCGAAGAGATGGTAAAAGAGGTATCTGTGCTGAAATTGGAGTGTTCAAAGTTGAAAGGTGATCTTGAACAGCTAAAGGTTTCTAAATCATGCCCTCTACTTAGCAGCAGAAAAACTTTTGAGCCAGAAATGGATTTTCAAGATTTACAGGTCAGATGGCTAAATGGCCTTTTAGCCATGGAGGGTAAAATAAGAGAACTTCAAAATAAGGCATGCTTTGGCTTTGACAACAAGGACTTTAGATTCCTTGATTCAAACATAGAGGAACTGCTCGGCATCTTGAATAATCTCAAACAAGCAAGTGGACCAGCAGTTTCCAGTCTGAACTTGATACCCTCAGAAGGAGTAGGCATGGTGGAGACTGGAGAAATGAGTTTACGTAAAAATGGCCATTTTGCAACAGGTACACGGTTTGATGTGGACTTATACCAACAAGAGCTAGGCATGCTTCACTGTCTTAATATACCTGGCTTGATTTCTAATGAATCTGATGTTGTAGATACAAACAATGCAATGAAAAGCAAGATTTTTGAACTTGTGAGAGAGTTGGATGAGTCAAAAGCAGAACGGGAGAGCCTTTCCAGGAAAATGAACCAGATGGAGTGCTACTACGAAGCCCTTGTGCAGGAACTTGAGGAAAACCAGAGTCAGATGCTGCATGAGTTGCAAAATCTCAGAAACGAGCACTCTACTTGCTTGTATACAGTTTCATCCACTAAAGCTGAGATGCAGTCCATGTGCCAAGACCTGAATAACCAGATATTAAGACTTGATGAAGACAAACATGATTTAGAAACCCTTAACAAAGAACTTGAGAGAAGGGCTTTCACTGCCGAAGCAGCATTAAAAAGGGCACGTTTGAACTATTCTATCGCTGTGGACCAGTTACAAAAGGACCTTGAATTGCTTTCTTTCCAGGTTCTGTCTTTGTATGAGACTAATGAGAACCTCATAAGGCAAGCCTTTTTAGATTCTTCACAACCAAGTCTTCAAGGATTTGATTCGGCCAATTATACAGCAAAACTCTTGCAATTCCAGAATCATTTCATTGGCTTAAGGAAACAGCAGTTTAGTGGAGATTCTCTTCTTCTAGATGACTTGAAGAGATCACTCCAGTTTCAGGAAGGTCTTTACCACAAGGTTGAAGAAGAAGTTTGTGAAATTCATTTTGTGAATGTCTACTTGGATGTCCTTTCAAGGGCTCTCCAGGAAACTTTGATTGGTGCAAATGAAGATGTAAAGCTTATGAATGAGAAAGTAAATGAGCTTATGCAGCAGCTAGAGCTTTCAGCTGAGTCGAAGGTGTTACTGATGCAAAAGCTGCAGACTGCAATGGATTATGTTCACTCTGTTGAGGAATACAAGGCGAAATGTGATGATATGACCCAACAAAAACTAATTTTGGAGGTGAGTTTACAAAATTTGAATCGTGAAAATCATTGTCTTGAGGAGAGGATTACTCAATTGGAGGCTCAGGTGATTCAGTATAGAGGATTTGAGAGCCAATATGAGGCTTGTTCTGCTGAGAATGAAAAGTTGGCATGCTTGTTGGAAAAGAAAACCCTGGAAAATGGGGTTCTTCAACATGAGAACTTCTCTTTGCAGGATGAAGCAAAAACTATCAAAAGTGAGTTTGATGAGCAGGCTTATCAGAGGGAAAACCTGCAGAATTTCATCAACTTTATCCAATGTAAATTGCAGAACTTACTGGCATCATATGACAACAAAAACATTAATGGATGGCCTCCCTTGACTCTATCTGAGAATCAGGATTTGCAGTTCAGGGACTTAAAAGGTGTTCTAATGCAGTTAGAAGAGCTTCAGCATAATGCATGTCAAACAATTTTCCGACTTGTAGAAGAGAAGAAATCTCTAATGAATGAAAGAGATGTTGCACAGCTGTCTGGTACTGCAGCTGAATCTGGGGTTACATTGTTGAAGCAGAAGTTTGAACATGAAATAACGAATATGATGGATAAACTAGATGTGTCAAATGCATTAATGCTAAAGCTTCAATTACATATTGATGCCTTTGCTGACGGACTTGAGGTTAGCTCCAAAATTGAAGAAGAATACACACAGCAGCACACTGAGCTTTTCTCTGATCTTGATCATCTAGAAGTTGGGCTAGAAGAACTTGCTTCTAAGAACCAGGACATTGCTCATGAAATCTTAGTATTAGAGACTGTGATGGAAGCTGAAGTGTCCAAGGAAAGGCATTCTTTAACAGCATCTCTACAGGATAAAAATGAAGAATGCGCCAAGCTTGCATCGGAACTGAAGAGCTTGAAAGAAACTTTGCAATCGTTGTATGCTGAAAACCAGGCTTTGATGGCATCTTCAAGGGATAAAATGGAGGAATCTGTCTGGCTTGCTTCAGAGTTAAACAATATAAGGAATAGCTTGCAATCTCTGATTGGCGAAAGCCAAGCTTTGAATATATCTTCACTTGATAAAGCAGTAGAATCTGCCAAGCCTGCATCAGAGCTAAACAGTTTAAAAGGAAATTTGCTGTCCCCACATGATGAAGATCAAGCTTTGATGACGTCTTCGCTGGATAAAACTAAGAAATCTGTCAAACTTGCTTTGGAGCTTAACAGTTTGAAGCAAAGCTTGCAGTCTCTACATGATGAAAAGGAAGCTTGGATTGCATCAATGGAAGATTCTGCCAGGCTTGCAAAAGAATTAAACCATTTGAAAGAAAGTTTGCAATCTCTGCATCTCGAAAATCAAGCTCTGATGGCATCTTCACAGGATAAAACTGAAGAATCTGCCAAACTCACATTGGAGCTTAGCAGTTTGGAAGAAAGTTTGCAGTGTCTGAATGATGAAAAACAAACTTTGGTTGCTTCTTTACGAAATAAAAGTGAGGAATCTGCAAATCTTGCAATGGAGCTAAACCATTTGAAAGAAGCCTTGCAATGTCTGGATGATGAAAAAAAAGCTTTGATGGCTTCTTTACAGGATAAAACTGAGGAAACTTCCAAGCTTGCATCCATGGTAAACAGTTTGAAAGAGAGTTTGCAGACTCTTCATGATGAAAACCGAGTTTTGGAGGCATGCACAGGGCAAATATCTGAGGAATCTTCCAAGACTAAATCAGAGTTAAATAGTTTGAAAGAATTTCTTGAATCTCTGCACAATGAAAACCAAAGCTTGAGGTTGTCTTCAGAGGAAAAAAATAATGAGTGTGTTCAGCTTGCATCAGAGCTGAACAGGCTGGAAGAGAGTGTTCAATCTCTGCATGATCAGTTGCAAGAGGAAAGAAGCTTGAAGAACAGGTTAGAGAGCAAAATTAAAAATGCTTGTGAAGCATGTTCTTCTCTTTCTGGTCTTGAAACTGAGTTAGGTGAAATGCATGAATTATTAATAGCTGCAGATGTCAAACTAATTTTCACAAAAACTCAGTATGAAGGCAGGGCTGATAAGCTGGTTTTGCAGCTTTCCTTCTCAGAGAGGGACCTTGCTGAACTTCAGAAGAAGCATATTGATGTTGAAACATCCCTAAATCACTGTCTTGCCAGTGAAACCCACTACATTGAAGAGAATGCAAATCTGTTGACAAGTCTCAACTCCATTAGATCCGAGATAGAGGCATCTATTGCTGAGAATAGGATACTTCTCGAGGCAAACAGAGCTATGGCAGCTGAGCTTCAGGAGTATAGGTGTCAGGAGCAAAATGTTAGGGATAAAGATTTTAAGGATAACAGTCAGCATTACCTAGAGGTTGAAAAGTTGAATCATGCAATTTGGAGTTCCGAAGAAGAGATTGACAATCTGATTTTCTCCAAGGAAGAACTGGAAGTCGAAGTTCTGGTACTGAAAGCCAAATTAAATGAACAGCAAGACCAGATAATTGCAATGGAAGGATACAGTGATGAACTAACGATTCTGAAGAAACAATGCAATGAGCTTACCAAGAGGCTTGCGGAACAGATTTTGAAGGCAGAAGAGTTTAGAAACTTGTCTGTCCATTTGAAGGAGCTTAAAGACAAGGCTGATGCTGAGTGTATCAAGACTCGTGAAAAAAGAGAACCTGAAGTTCCAGCAGTTGCTATGCAGGAGTCCTTGAGACTTGCATTTATCAAGGAGCAGTATGAAACCAGGCTGCAAGAACTGAAACAGCAGATGTCCATCTCCAAAAAGCATAGTGAAGAAATGTTGTGGAAATTGCAAGATGCCATTGATGAAATTGAGAATAGGAAAAAATCTGAATCGTGCCATCTCAAGAAAAATGAAGAATTAGGAATGAAGATTTTGGACTTGGAGGCTGAATTACAATCAGTGCTTTCTGATAAGCGTGAAAGAATGAATGCTTATGACCGTATGAAAGCTGAGATGGAATGTTCTTTAATAAGCCTAGAGTGCTGCAAAGAGGAAAAGCAAAAACTTGAAGCATGCTTGCAACAATGCAATCAGGAGAAGTCCAAAATTGCAGTTGAACTTGCTCAGATGAAAGAATTGCTGGAGAATTCAAAATTCGCCTTGAATATTCAGGAGGAAGGAAATGATGGATCCTACAAAAGGGCTTGCATGTCTTCTGATGAATCAGTTTTCAGAAAAGTCTACCAGGATAATCCCATTGGTAATGCTTCAATATTTAGAAGAAAAAGTGTAGATGCAGCTCCTATTAATGGTCCAACTAGGGATTCAACTTTAAAGAGCTTTGAACATGATAATTCAAGGAACTGTGAAGAATCTGAAAGGACATGCCCAGCTCCCATTAAAACAGTTGACCAAGCAAACGTACTCATGAATATGCAACTTTACCAGGTAATAACAAAATTTCGACATTACAGGTTATGAATTGGTCTTTTGGTTTCATCAATTATTTACTATTTGTGTGTATTGGTTAAGACATTGTATGTAGCACAAATATGTACTTATTGTATTGTTCATTTGCTTATAGCATCTTAAATTTTGATTTTTGTTGTAGCAGGAGGATATAAAATACTATAGGCATCAAAATCTGCAGATGATCAATGTATTGTAGAATTGCATTTCAAGTTCAGTTTCTTGAATAGATAGTGACTCTTTAGCAACTACTGTGGTGCCTCTACATGTTTGTTTCATTTGGCATTCATGTGTGTTTATTTTTTCTACTCGTAAAAATATCGTTTTTAGTTAAAACCAGCATTAACTTTCCGTCTTTGAAAATCTGAATGTTGCTCTATCTCTCTAAACTTGTGCAACTTTCACAATGAGAAGCATAAACAAACAAATGAAGCCAATAAAATGACAGAAAACAATATCATCTTTCTGTAATTGCTTTTGTACTATCAGATTGCATAGTCGCCTCTGGCATCTTCTAGCTAAATGTTTCAACATGTTACTGATACTTTGATCATTATTGAATAGTTGGCAATTTCTAATTTACTGAAGCTTATCCAATGTGATCAGAACTGTAAAATGCTTAAATCTCATCCTCTATTTATTGAACATATTGAATAGATTGGTAACTTGGTATTTATTTGCATAATCATTACCAGGGTCATCTTCAATCTAGAGGTATGAATGGAATTGAAAGTCCCATAATCCTAAATCAAGAGAAGTTGCTGCACTATGACACGAAGCATTTAGCTATCATTAATGAACATTTCAGAGCCGAAAGTTTGAAGTCTAGCATGGACAACTTGAGCAATGAGGTATGCATGTTTGTCCTCTCAATGCAAGTAAGAAGATGCACACAGATCAGTCATCTGTCTATGATTTGGCATCACAAGAAAAAGGCTCATTACAGCCTTTAGGTCTGGATATAAAAGTTTTGAGGATAATGTCTAATGGCAAGCTAATCCTTTTTCTTTTCAATTCTGCATGTAGTTGGAGAAGATGAAAAATGAGAATTCACTTTCGCAAGATGATCATGGATTTCACCAAAATTTCCCTACTTTGCAAAGAGAATTTATGCAGTTACAAAAGGTCGACAACACTTTCTTCTTAGCTTCTTATGATTATTAGTTCCCTTTATCTGGACTCTTAAACTTCTGTGTTTGCCAGGCCAATGAAGAACTAGGAAGCGTGTTCCCCTTGTTTAATGAATTTCCACGGAGGGGCAGTGCATTAGAAAGGGTACTTGCTTTAGAAATTGAGCTTGCGGAAGCTCTGCAGGGAAAAAGGAGATCAAGCATTCATTCTCAGAGGTACGCTATAGCTATGAAAAGTCATGGTAAACTTGAATGCTGCTGGAAAATTTCTCTTCAAAAAGTGTCTTGCTTGCAATATGCCCAATTACGCCTGAGTGTTTTGTTGTTCATAATAGAAGCCAGCCAAAAAGAAAGAAATCTGTGTCTGGAATTTGATTTGTCCCAAATTGCAGATACTAGCTTTTTAAGACTTTGCTTAGAGAATTCTCTAGCCAAAGTTTTTTGCGGCCTTGAATGTTGTTTGTTTTACCACTTGTTGGTAACTTCCACTTGTGTGCAAAATCTCAGTTTCATTTTCCATGCTTATGCTTTGCCTAGTTATTTCCCCCTTTTCCCCTTGCTGTACTTTTTTTTTTCTGTTTCACTTTCTTAAAAATGGAACTTTCCCTAACTTGAAATAGGTTCTTTTACGTTCATAGGTAGACAACACCTTCATATATTTTTAAATCCTTTTGAAATGCTGTGAACTTCTTGAATGACACTAATAAAGCTAATTGATTAGTGAACCTTTTGCCAACTATTTTTCATCCCTTAACAACATATCAATTTGCATTGCATCAGTTCCAGTTGGTAGATGTCTAAACTTGTTCAAGAACACTTGATTAAAATCTTTTCCCATTATGGTGGTAGGATCCTTCCCAAATATGTGAAACCTTCTAGTTTGTGATGTTGTACAATTGTTCAAACTTTTTGGACTTGTTAGCCTAATCCAGAATCTTAACTGAACAAGCAAAGGACTAACAAGTATGAAATTCTCCTGCTTCAGTTCTTTCTTGAAACAGCACAGTGACGAAGAAGCAGTATTCAAAAGCTTTAGAGATATCAATGAGCTGATTAAAGACATGTTGGAACTAAAGGGAAGGTACACAACTGTGGAGACTGAACTAAAAGAGATGCATGATCGCTACTCTCAGCTAAGTCTTCAATTTGCAGAGGTTGAAGGGGAGAGACAGAAACTTATGATGACTCTTAAGAATGTTAGGGCATCCAAGAAGGCCCTACGCTAAATGGGTCCTCATCAGCATCGATTGGGGACCATTCCTTGTAGCCATTTGACAGGCCTTTGCTCGTGTCACGGTTGTAAAACCTCAGGAATCCCCTTTTTGCTGGGTAAGAGCTTCAGATCTTCCCTCGCTGCAGGCAGGAAATAGTTACGTAGGCCGTCTGGCGCTATTCTTGAGGATCATAGTTATTCCAAATGCAAATTTCAAATGTTTACAAGCCTGGTAAGGATGCCATAAGATTAGAAGTGTAAATAAATCTGTATTTACTGGGTGTTATCCCCTGGTTGTTACTATCATAAGGTATATATCCCTGTAACATTATGACATTTTGGTGCCTGTGTTGTAATTAATTATCCTGTATAGTACATCAAATTCATTGAAAAATCAATTTTGTTTAATCACAGCAATAAGTGAGAAAAATATATTTTCTTCATTTCCTTTCCTCTTGTTTTCCTTGTCAATTATTTGTAGCCGAATCTCATTAATTGTAGGAGTCTGCTATTCTAGTAATATGCGGCTTGTCCATTTGCACGCATGTCTTTGCTGGGGTTAGGATGTTGACTATTGCTATGAAGGTGTTGCAGGAGCTCCTTTAATTTAACAGGACTAAAGGGTCGGTAGTCAAATGGATGGAAACTGACTATACTCACCTTCCCTCTTTAAAAATTTGAATGCCAAACAAGGTGAGAGGATAATGTTTGGAAATTTTCTCCTCCATTCTCCTAATTTTTGCCTTTGCCATGACATTCTAAATCGTGAAGCCTTGTTTGACATGGGTTTTGCTGAGATCCTTTGTTTGGATTGATATAATTATTTGGGAGTTTGTTTTTGTCACCTAAAATGTGAGTCTTTGGTTTTGTGTTTGTTCCTATAGATACAAAAGTGGCAATATGGACATGAGGATTCATTGCGGGTATTTTCCCAGATAAACTAAAGAAATCCTTCATGTGGCATTTAAGTGGGGAGATATGGTGGATGTTATCAAAACTGGCTTAGCAGATTATTGTGGTTAAGAGAATCTTGATCACAAAGGACGTTCCAGTTAACAGGCAGATTATGCTGAGTTCGAACATTTCACAGGATCCATGGATACAAGAGATGAGATTTATTATATTCGTATGCCATGCAATATCCCTCTTTGACCAGAGATTCTCCAGGTGCTGAAACAGCATCATCTAAATCAAGACCCTCCTCAATCTCCAGCTCTCCATCAAACCCCTTTGAGAAAGAACATTTTCCAAGAACATCTTGGCTGATTAATTTAAATGGAAGCAGTGTTTCAGGAGCAGCAATCGTGTGATCATTATATGAAGTTAAAGATAAAACTAGAAACTTCACACCAGTGACAATTTATTCTGTATCTTTCCGTAAGTTGTCAATTACAGGCAAATCAAATCAAAACAAGGCCTTCTACAGCTGCTTTTAGTTTTTTTCTTTCTTTTTTCTTCTTCCCACTTTTTTCTTTGTAGAAGCGACCCCCTCAATCAACTCAACTTCTAATTCACTAATTTTAATTCATTTTGCATTGACAACAGGAGAGCCTTGGTCACATACTTTCATGCTTCAGTTTTTTAGGTCACTTGAAACATATCGTCCAAGCTTTTCTGAAGCCAAATGATGCAGAGTTCTGGAAAAAACGAATGGTTTCTAAACTGCACATCAACTATGATCAACTGAAATGCTTGAGAAGGAAACAACCCCAGCATAAGAAGCGTCAGAAATTTTGGTCACTTGCAACTACAAGATTGAGCATGAGCACCCTGTCTGCTTAGTAGAATCTTTCCGCAGCTTGTCTGAAAAAAAAAATCAAGAATCAATTATTTGGTTGTGACCTGCACTTTTTATGCATTTCATTTTGTTTCTGGTTTATGTACATCACATCCGTGAAATCCTGTTTAATAGTTCAGTGGTCACATAGATGCTTCATGGTACCAACAAACAATAGTTTAAAACCTTTGCTTCTCCATCACCATTCCTTAAAGAATACACCCAAAAAGAAAGATAACTTTTTAGTCCTTCATCTCTTATTGGAATTTATGGGGTTATGCCATTTTAAAATCAATGACTAAAATGTTGTTCCAAGCAAAAATTTAGGGGGCTTAAGTATATGATATTTTAATGGAAGTATATCGGACTACACCTAAATGTTAAACGTTAGGAATAAACATATACATCTTAGTAATTATAAAATACTATGTTCATTACCACTGTTTTTGTCTGGCATGGGAGGACGCAGGACAACATGCATGGTGATGACACCTCCTGGAAGTTCACTGACTGGAAGTCTGGATTCAGCAAGTGTCCTGTTGTTTTCCAGTATCTTTCCAGCATTTATGAGTTTCACATCATTTATAGCCTTTGGACCATTTGCTTTATCTGGCAAGTGAAAAATGGTCAGTCATTAGCAAATGTAAAACTGTAGGATACCAAAACAGACTTCTGTGTTCATGAAATTATACACCATTTCAGGAATTGGTGCTTCGGTTCTTTTTCTTTTTGCTGTGTTTGTAGGCATTGAAGCAAGCTATTTTCAATCCACTATCTAACAGAAGCTTCAGACTTAGAAGTACAAATTGCAGAATAAGAGCTCATGCACATCAGAATACAGAAAAGCAAAATTGATACATCAATAACTGGTAATGCCGAATTACTAATTCAAATTTCAAAACTCAGCATTATCTGGAAGAGTGGAGCTGGGGATCTTTCAGCAACAAATAGCATGGACAAGGCACAGTGAGTAACAACTTACAGCAACAATGAAACGAACATTTACTTTTAGCAACAAAGCGAACTATTTAAAGATAATAATCACTTCTTTAGTAAGTTCAATCAATTTTAGCATGTAATCTTATCTAAATCTACTTGCAGGATTTTCACCTCACAGAGAGCTTGTAGAACCGGATACAATTAATTGATTTAAGATCAGAAAAGGTCATATAAGTACACACCTACAAATCTGTGGAATAATCTAAAACTAATAAATTAAAATTTTGACATGTGAACAGGATAGTTGTACACTGCAAGGCAGAATAAGAAAATCTTAAAATCAAAGATTCCTACCTAACATCTCAACTTATAAGCAATCACAAAGATTGAAGAACAAGAATGAAACTATTTTAGCAAGTATCCAGATTCTGAAGCAATGAATAAAAAACCAAGAACACATTGATGTTGAACAGTAACCTGAAAGTGTCAACAAGCATAATAATTAAAGATTCATAAAAGTCAATCCAATAGATGAAGAGATTTTTAAACCTGTTGGCCACTGTGTAATTATCTTCTCTTTGAGATTTGCCACAGTGGTTCCGGGACTATATTTGCTTGGCCCAATATCTGTACCATCTGCCAGCCTGAATTTGAGTTCTATAAAATCGTCTCTTGCCATTGATAAATGAGTTCACCAAAACCCCACCTCAAATTTTCATATAAATCTCCAACAAACTTTTGGAACTCTCCAAAAATCAGTCTACGAAGCTTTTTTAGCGAAAAATATCAGCAGCGAATGCAGAAAATAAACTGGCTTCCGATCAATATAGAACAGAATCAAAGAACAGAAAATCAAGAACCCAGACCGAACATCTAGTGAATACTGATCTAGACCAAAAAAAAATCCACAAAAGAAACAGATTCTCAACAGATTTTGATTGAAAAAAGGTGTGATTTTTTGGTTCACATGTGATATAGCTTTGTATCCTATATCTTCATGCTGTAACCAAGAGGGTGAGGAGAAATGAACGAGGGGAACCCAAGAAAGAAGACAGGGAGGTGATTGAATTGCTTGATGTAGGGACAGAGGGAGGGAGTGGCCGATTAAAGAAGTTTCGGAAGGGATGGTTTTACCTGAATCTAACAGAAAAATCCAATCATAATTGAAAACGACCCTTTTCTGAACACTTTCCTAACTTCACAGAAAAATCCACCAATATATACATAGGTGGTAAATTATTATAAAAATTTAGATTAAGAAATTAAAGAAATAAATTTATAGAAAAATTACAATTATAATTACAAAATTTAAATTTTGAAAATATTTTAATTAAGTAAAAAAATATAGATTAAATAATTTAATTCATATTTGTTTCACTTATATGAGTTCATTATTATTTTAAAAAAAATTCATAAATTTTGATTACAATTTGTATTTAAAAATCTATAGAAATTAGATGCAGATGATATAATTTTTAATTTAAAACATGAGATTGTATGTACATGCAAATGCAATGAAATTGGTATGAGTTGATTCCACGCAACTTCAAAGAATTTTTCTATATTCCAATAAACATTTACTAAAACAAATTAATTAACTTCTTATATTAGAAACCAATTTACACTAATTTAATTGAAAATCGACACAGAAGATCTGCAAGCTAAGTTTTTCAACATTAATAGACCGAAAGGCATCATCAAGATTTCACCCCAGATCATCATCAATATAAGAGCACCCCTTTCTCTAAGCTGATGACTTCTCAGAAAACAGAGATAATGAAAGTTAGACACTTGCTTCGATAGAATCAAACATACAAGTACAAGATATAGACAAATGAAAGAGAATCATCAAAAGATATAATTATCATAACATGAAAGCATCCACTATGATTTAATTAATCAAATATAGTTTGGAACTGGACCCACACACCATTTAGTCATAGAAACAAAAGAATCAATCTAGTTTTACTGATCAATTCATGTCTGAACCACAGATTACAAGGACAGATTCAACTACCTGCCTGGATCTGAGAAAATTTTCAAAAAAGAAAAAAAAAATAGAAAAAGGAAGGAGCTGCCAATGGAAGTTATATGTCCTATTCATATCTTTGGACTCAGCATTTTGTTTCCCCACCCCACTTTTTATTCAATGTCACTTCTTGAAAGTTGCTCAAAAATCACATCCTTATAATTGTTGAAGAAGTTTTATTAAATGGAAGATGATAACTCCAAAATGGCTGCTTCCAACTTTCAACATCAATTCCCCACTATTGCCAAGATAACACCCCACTATGGCCTTTTTATCTTCTTCCCTTTTTTTCAACTTTTCATTGCATTAGAACCCCACAACGTCCTCTTAAAAATCTAGTTAAGCACTAATAGCTCCACAAACCACATTCATTACGCAAATAAGACCCTTTCTCAGTCCAACAATCATATTTACATCTGACAATGAAATACAATTGAACTCGTCCCCAGTTTGAAACTTGGTTATAGAACTTTTACTTGGGTAACACAAATCTCCTCGCTCTTTCACATGGGCATATTGATAAATCCATGCTAGATATGATCAAATTATTTACCCATTATTGAGTAAGGGCAATCAGCTGCTTCACGTCACAGCTCAACATTCAATATTATAAAGAATAGCAAGTATAGTTGTGTTATGTGATATTTTATCGTTCAGCCTAACAGCAACTTCCTTATCACCTAAGTACTGTAATCGAACTCTCTTTCAAAAACCAACCTGCTTTGATTACATCAGTAACCTCTTTCATATTCCTCTCCTTTAAAGGGTGGAATCTGGGTTGAAAATGGACACATAAGAATATTGTTATCTCCATATACAGAGGTGCCACCAATAAGAAATGGAAAGCTCATTGGAATAAATAGAGCCAGAATCATCTTAACTATAATAATGCTCTAAGAGAATAACTAAGAAATCTGACCAAGATATGTTTCAGTTGTAAATTGATGAAATAATCATCGAGGACAGAGTTTAAGATGTGCCAAGGCTCAATGGATTCCGTTTTCATTTACCTTTTCAAAATGTTGAAAACCCAACAGCACTTAAAGCTCCAACCTCATCAGATTCCTCTTTAAGGGCACTAAAAATGATAAAAAATCTCAAGAAAATTCCTTTTCAATACTGAAAGACAAGTATATCATGCAAATAAAAGCCATGAACCCAGCCACAAACACATTAGAAGGAATCTGACCCAGATATATGCAGGTCGTAGATATATGAACCAGAAAATAAAATAATTAGTGAGCCAACAAATGCACTTTGGCTGTTGGTCATGGGGAGATGCATGATTAGAAGAAAATCATTGTTCATACAATGGTTGTGCTGAATAATTATCCGATGGTGATACCAGTGTGTTATTGTCCCCAGAGAAATTATAAACATATGATCCATGATGCTGGTGAAACAGATGAACACTAGAAATCTACATCAGTGACTCTAGCCATTGAGGAAAAATGCTCGTGTAAGGAGCCAACAAAATAAGAAGCTGAGCTCAATGGTGAAGAAGGCAAATTATTGCACAGGCTATCCTGGCAACTCAACTTTACCATGGGCATCTTTTGTGAGGACACGAATCTTTCCATGAAAAACAGCAAGCATATATGGATTATCTGAACTGCAGAATTGTATCTAGGAACTTTTGTTATAACAAATTTCCAAGCATCTCCTCTATGATCATACACCTTGATCTTACCACTGTCTCAAGAACAAGAGGGATCAACAGAAAATAGTTCACCTTCTACCGCAACGCCCAACTTCGTGCCTGTCCGACGCGTTGGCCAACCTTCCCCCATACTAGTTGGCACTTCAGCCATGAATTGGTTTCAGAATCATAAATTTCTTCCCCAGCATCAATAAAGAGGGACCACAAGTATAAACTTTGAGGCACACATAATTTTCCATGTATTAAGTCATCCCAGTGGCAATAGGCTTTAGCAAGTCTGACCAAAAGGTACTGGGCTGCTGCTTTGAGATTTTGAGAAGAGCATGCTTGGCACTTCAGACCATGCATCAGTTTGAGTATCAAAAACTTAACTGCCTAGAGAGGAACTAATCCCTATTGCAACAGAGTAATCCCTCCAAGACTAGTTACATGTACAAAATGCTGGTCTTGCAATAAGTTCTCCCTGTAGACATGGGAGTTATCTCACTCCAACAATTTAATTGGACCGCATTGCCAGAGACAACTCATGGTCGAAGCTCTAAAAAAATCCACCAAGCACATAGAGGCAGCCATCAACAGCACCAATGGCACAAAGACAAAATGACCTATGAGCGAACAACTGCCCAAGCCAACCCCTTATAATTTCAGGATTTTTAATGTGTGGCCGCACAATGTTCCACTACCAAAGTCCAGAAGAACCATTCCTAGGTTCTTCTGAATAAACATTGGGCATAGAATCCAAAGCACGCCAAGGGTCCATATATAGTGTCTTTGAGGCTCAATGCTCCCCCCTGATTATCTCTGTCATCATCCCCTTCCCCTCTCACAAACTTTCCGATCATGCTATGTACCGCATTCAGATGGGAGAACATTCAGTCACTGTTCTAAGAAGTTGAATCTATATATTCACCAGCCGGAAAACATTCATTTCATACAATTAACTCATGGTATATATATTACAGAATAACATTCTGCGGAACAATTCCCACTCACTTATTACAGTTTCAAGTTTCAACCACAAGAATAAACAACATTCAATCACAAAGTACACGATCCTGAAAATACTTTAAGATAATTAAACCATCAACACAACCCGTTATCTCATTTTGCTCAAGCTAAAGAACACTATTCATCACGAAATTTTCAGACCAATACACAATCATCATAGAACTCAAATTAGCCGACAAAACACCTGCTCTTAATCAACAGAAATCCTAACAATTCAAACTAAAACCACCAGATTTGCAGTTCCACAAACAGAATTAAACCGTTTGCATTTATATTTCGTTGATGAAAGAAAGGATTGAAGATCCTTGACCTGCTTTCTAAAAGGGCTCAAAGGCCGAAAAGTGAACAAGCTAAAAACAAATAAAAGGCTATTGGGCCCATATCACGAATCCAATCTTCCAGATTCTGCCAGTGAAGGAGGCTTGATTTCTATTGAGAAACAGGACACAAATGAAATACACACATGTCATGAGTTTAAAATATAAAAAATAAAAAAAAATCAATTAAAATTAATTTTACATCTAAATGTGTTCATTATCCATGCAACTATCAATCCAATCCGACAAATAAATATCATATATTTTATATATATTTTTCTATTTTTATTTTTCTGCATCAAATAAATATTTTGAGATTTTTATTAGTTACCAAATTTAATTTTTTTTATATTTTTTTATGAATATTAAATTTCCAATATATAATTAGTATTATTAAACATTTAAATATACTGATGAATTATCCGCTAATTAAGTAAATAAATTAAAATGAGAGGAAAATCTAATTTGACAGTAAAGACCTACCAAACGAATGGAGCTAATATTATTATAATTATAAAAAGAATATAGTTAAAGTTAATTATTTTAGAATGCTAATATTATAAAATAAATTATTTATTATAATAATTTTAATATCATTTTTATAATCCCTAGCACTTCTCAAATTGTTCATAGGAATTCATCTCAGTAACCCTAACAAATTTCAATTTCCCAAAACTGATAATCTTACTCCATTCTTAAAAAAAGAAGAAAAAATAACAATTGGGGCCATTCCTTTATTGGGATTTTCTTTTTCAATTTTATCATATAAATAATAGCTGCAATAGGTAATCCCTTATACCCCGCCTCAACATAGGTATTCAGATTAGAGTTTTCTGTCTTTTGACAATGACCTTTCTTAATCATCTTTCAGGCTCATGTATATATATATATATATATATATATATATATATAGGTGTAACACCCTCATAAATGGTGTGTTTGTGCCTATACATGCCTGTCTGCCTGACTGTATCTCTCATGTCGTGAGTTGTCCTGATGGAAGCTCATCTTCTTATACTCCGCCTCCTTTATGTGGAAATGTCTCAGAGAGAGATGAGATGTGCCTTCTATGACCAACCCATCTCCTCCAATTCTTTCAGCCTCTGGTGAGTTCTTTTTTTACTCAATTACGTGTATATCTGTCAAATGTGATTTGTTTGTTCCATCATTTCAATCAAATATATTTAGTCAAGGTATATATGATTTGTAATCTCCCAATCCTGTTATTGGTTCTTCTAGCATAGTTGCGTTCTATTATTGTGAACTGATTTTTCAATGTAATTGATGATCAATGAGCATGTTTATCTTTTCTTTTTCTCATTCTGGCATTAAATTTTGCTATTACTGGGTTGTTGTTAGAGCCAAGAATACTAATTCCTAATGCATACGCCCACAGATTGTAGCCAAGTCAAATTACATTGTATATAGTTAGTGTATTTCTCGTTTTAAAGATATTATTTCGTGCTTCTTTCTATCTTTGCCATTATAGTATGGTATCGTTGAATTTGTTGCAGATACGAGTTTATAATGGCAACAGATGACGAATATCTCCAACCCATATATTGGAACCAAATCTTGAAATAAGCTATCTCTGCCACAATCTTCGCATACTTTCAATTGATTTCCTACAGTTCTCTGCCTCTATTTTAAATCTGTTAGTATTCATCTTCACACTGCTTCTGGCTAAGAAGCAAAAGCCTCTCATCTTCCCTTCCCTTTTTGCTTTTTGAAATGCAGATTCAAAATCTAGTAACAGTGACAACACAGACCCACAAGATTGATCAGTGTGTTGTGAACCTTACACTTAATTATTCCACCAAGGAAGAACAACTTTCTAGTAACGGTGGATTTAGTGCAACTTCAAGCATTATGAGGCCTATCAGTGATCCATCCCTAGCTGCTTCTTCTCTTATTGAGGATGATATTGGCGTTGAGAGCTGTATTGATCTGAAAAACAATGATGATATCTTCACATCACCGTTGACAGTAGAAGAGAATCAGGGCGTTCATCAACGGTGTAATAAGATGGATGAGAGAAAGGAGGGGTTTCCACCACCAATGCCATTTCTCGCACGCACTGGGAACTTATCTCCCCACATGCCTTGGGTTTTGAGACGAATCTGCACAGAGGATGGAAGATTGATTCTTAGAGAAGAGAGGGTGAAGCATCATGAATACTTCCAGGCTGACAGATGCAACGGGCGTCTTACCTTGAGACTTATTCCCCTAGACGATGAAGTTTATCCACCACATCCCCATGGTTTCGCTAATGAGACAGAAGATGAGAATGAATTGGAGTATTGTGAAGAAGAACTTGACGACTGTCGCATTGAAGAAGAAGAAGAAGAAGAAGAAGAAGAAGAAAACGAGATCAAGAACTGTAGCAATGAAGAAGACAAAGAAGACAAAGATGAAGCAGGCATTGCAGATCATCGTCAGCAAACACAAGTGAATGAAAAAGGAAAACTGGATGAATATATTGATAACGGGGTCGATGATTTTCACAGTCGTAATGGAAATACAGCGAAGAAAGTAGTTTACGAAGATCAGAGCACAGGTTCTGTAGAGGTGGTGAATTTGAGTGCATTGAACATTTACAACAGTGTGACAGCAGACCCCAATTGCATATTCGGGGTGGCAGTGCCATATGAAGCCTGTCCATGGTTAGACATGAAAAAGC
>CAOGCB010235664.1:0-10322 GCA_948266635.1 Cnidoscolus chayamansa | reverse complement strand
TTTTTCGGGTTTTCAGCTTAGCGGGTTTTTTATTATTTATATTTTTTGCTTCTTTCTTTTTTTTATTGGCAAAGAAGATAATGAATGTTTTTATTTAGACCGGGCCCCTCTTTGGCTTCCTACGTATCTTCCTTCACATTTCATGGGAGAATCAGGTCTTCGTAGTTCTTCCTTTCATAGAAATCACAAGGAGTAATTTCATATGTAGTACTTTTTTAAGCTCATCCAGATTGCATGGGTTTACGAATTCCAAACCATCCAGATCTGTTAAAGTGACGGCTTCACCGGGAAGTATCTTCTTTAGAATGTGGGGTCCAGTCCAATAAGGGCGGGACTTCCCACGAGGATCTATGACAGGCTATATAATTTCTTTCAGAACCAAACAACCTTCTTCTAACTTGCTGTCTTTGACCTTTTGGTTGAAGTGTCTAGCCATTTTTCTCTAGTAAACTTGAGTGTGATGGATTGCTTGTAATCTCTCTCATCAATACCCAGGAGTTGAAAATGGTAATTCTTAGCCTAATTTGCTTCGCTGATTTGACTTTTCTGAATGATTCTTTGCTGACCGAACTTCCAGTTCAACAGGCAGTATTGTTTCCATACCATATACCAAAGGAAAAAACGTAGTTGCCCCCGGTAGGTGTTCTGATCGAAGTCATGTATCCCATACGGCATTCGGTAGTTGTTCACGCCAAGCTTTGTGCTTTTGAATTGCTTTCTGCAAAATGACTTTGATAGCCTTATTTGTAGCCTCTTACAGCCTCATTTGTTTATGGCCGATAAGTTAAGGACCTGTGATGCTGAATCTTTTTTTGTCTCTTTCAGCCAATCAGAAAATTTCCTTTGAGAATGAGACTCGTTATCAGTGATGATCTCGAATGGTATTCCATACCGACAAAGGATGTTGGTACGAACAAAAAATGTGATGCCTTCTTGGCATTTAGAATTGGATAGGAAGATGCCTTAATCCACTTATTGAAAGAATCCACAGCGACCAGGATGAATTGATGACTATTAGAAGCCTTTGGGTGGATTTTCCGACCACGTCTATGCCTCAAGTTGTCATTCTGTGATAGGTTGCCCCGACATTTTTGAGCCAAAAAGGCATAACCTTGTAGCAGTAGGTTCCCCACTCTATTGTGAATGTTGTTTTCTCTTTGTCTGGCAGATGCATTATTATTTGATTGTAGCCAACAACAAGATCGGTCAAGGAGACCATCTCGTGTCCAGCCATTCGGTCCACCAACAAGTCAATATGCGGTAGGGGGAAGTCATCCTTTGGACATGCTTTATTCAAATTCCGGTGGTCCACACACAATCTAACTTTGCCATCTTTCTTCGGCACCGACACAATATTTGCTAACCATGTCGGGTAGGCAATGGGATCTATGAACTTTGTTCTCCAGTTGTTTAACTTCTTCCTTGATTTTCAAGGACCATTTTGTTTTCAGCCTCCTTAGCTTCTGTTTTTACTGGCTTAGCCATGGGGTCTACTTGAATCTTATGCACCGCTATTGATGGGTCTATTCCCGTGATGTCACTAGCTTTCCAGTTGGCAAATTTCTTCGAGCATTCACTGACCTGTTCCTTGTTCACACAGTCATATGCAATGTATGTATGTTCATTTTCTTCTTTGCCAATTTTTTTTTTATTTCTTTTTTTTTCATTATTTTTGCTAAGAGATGCTTTGGATAGATTGATACGAATGCTAATCAATAATTTGTGAATTTTATTGAAAGGGACAGAATCGTCCTCAAGGATTACATTGAATCTAAAATTTAGATTTTCTAAACCCGACACGGAAGACTCGAAATTGGACGCTGACTCGGTTTCATACTCGGGGTCAGACTCAATACTGGACTTGATGTCAGACTCAGACTCAATACATGACTTGGTTTGAGACTCTGTACAGGACTTGATGTCAGACTCAGACTCAAGGTTTGACTCGGGAAGGGGCTTGTTTTCAGCAGTACATTCCTCATCGATGTATCAGTTGGTGAGGGGACCTTCATTCGGCTTGATCAGGCTCAGCAGGTCTTGACTTTTGTCATTATCGGTAACAACTGCAACCTTGTCAAAGAGATTGGGCTACATGAGATCTTCTTTCAATTGACCCATTCAGATTAAATCCTCTACCTTAGTAGCAGTAGCGATGAGCGACTGGAAAGTCAGTAAGTACTGAGTTTGTAGTTGTTGCTGGTAGACAAGCAGTAGGTTTTTGATAATTATGTCCACCTGCTCTTGTTCTGATGTCGATTTATCATTTGGGCGGCCTTGGCCCTCCACCTCGTAAGGAACGAGGAAAAGGGTTCATTGCTTTTCTGCTTGGTGGTCTCTAGTTCTCTCCGAGTAACATCCACCTCTCTGTTGTAGTGGTATTGTGTATTAAACGCATTGCAAATGTCCTCCCATGTTTTCATTTTTTATCGGTCCAGCCTCACAAACCATCTTAGAGCAGCACCGGTGAGGGATTGTTGGAACAATTGAGCAAGGAGCTCATTGTTCAGTCCAAACAGGTTAAGGGCACCCACATACATTTTCAGGTGCATCTTAGGACAAGTGGTTCCATCGAACTTATCCATATTGGGCATTTTGAATTTGGTAGGTAACCTAGCTTCAGGGAACAAGGACAACGAGTCCATGTCCACCACCTCTTTGTGTGTTTTGAGGGCAGTGATTGACCTTTCTAACAGTTCTAGTTTTCCCTCACTTTCTGGGCTTCCAGCTCAGCAGCAATTCTGGATGGCATATCATCCAAGTTAGGGATAGGGTTGGATGATGTTGGTGTAACAGTGGGTCCTTGGTTAGTGGCCTTCTTGGTCTTTCCTTTTTCTTTGTTGTCCTTTTTGAACATCATCTCATGGACTATCAGTGAACCAATAAATTCATCATAGGTAACTCTGAAAAGTCCCTAGTGTCAAAAATAACAGTAGTTTTAGTTTCCTAAGACTTTAGCAGAGATCTTAAGATCTTTTCACAAGTTCTTCTTCCTCAAATCTTTTTCCTATTGCTTTCAGACATTGATTAAGTCAGTAAATATGGTGCTCATATAAGTAATTGGTTCTCCTGGTGTTATCTTAAATAATTCATAGTCTCTCAGCAGCATGTTGGCTTTAGGCTCCTTAATTTGACTTGTTCCTTCATGTGTGACTTCAAGCTTGTCCTAGATTTCTTTTGTTGATTCACAATAAGAAACTTTGTTATATGCATTTACATCTAGAGAACAATGTAGGATGTTTATAGCTTTAGCATTTATAGAAAATTTTCTCCAGTCATTTTCATCATATTATGCTTTTATTTTAGGAACAGGAGCTTTATCTTCTTCAGTTTTCATGGGAATGAAAGGACCATTTTAGATTATTCTCCATGCATCAATATCTACAGATTGAATGAAGTTTCTCATTCTTGTTTTCCAAAAGAAGTAATTTGAACCATTAAATAGAGGTGGTCTAGTAATTGAGTGTCCTTCAACTAAGGGTGTAGGAACTCCTACAGTGTTTGAAGTACTAGCCGTTTTAGAATCTCTCTAAGGTATTTAAACCCTATTAAGAGAGTCTAACTATTATACCAATTTGTTGTCCTAAGTATAAGTGGCCAAGAGGGGTGAATTGATCACTTGTAAACCTTAGTCAAATTTTCAAGTTCTTGCTCTAAACTTTTGTGAAAAATTATCGTTGAATACTTCTAGTGTGGTATCTAGTATGGTTTTAAGTGAGGGAGACTGATTATCTTTATATTTCAGAAAGTGAAATTAGCTAGCTAAAATTGTGCCTAACAGAGAGGTTATTGTTCACACCGAAATTAGCTAAGTATTCTATATGGTTAATTTCAACATGCAACTTGATAAGCCTTTAAGAACAATGATCTAAACAATAATAATTCTTAGCAAATCAAGAGAATAATGATAAAATGACAATTAAAGATAAAAGAGTAGGGAAGAGAAAATTCAAACACTCTAATTTATAGTGAATAGCTATCAAGCCTACATCCACTCGTCTCAAGCTTCCTCTTGAGACTTTCAATCCACTATTGATCTTATTGACCAAATAAGGAGAAAACCGATTTTGATTATTACAAAACTAAATGAAACAAGCTAACAATTATTCAAGTATTTCATAATGCATAAATAGCAAGACCTAAAGAAGAAGATAAATGGATGATATGAAGATCAAGGCAAGAAGAAATGAAGACAAGTCAAGATAGGCAAAAACATGTAAGAGAAGTTAACTTTTTGATTTGCCAAAGAAATTATCTAATTCATAAAAAGTTTTACAAAATAAATTTTTAGAACATATTTTTAAAATCAAGAAAGATCTGTTTTGAAATAAGCTAAACTAATTTTAGAACTACACTTTTCTAAACAAACACTTAAAAATAAAATTAGCCAACCATATTTCAAAATTAGCAAAACTATTCTTAAAATTAGCTAAACTACTGTCAAAATCAAAATAATTTTAGCTAAGCTAATTTTGAACATAGCCTGAATAGAATCCTGACAGAAGTACAATCTGTGCAGACTGTATAGCCATCTGTAGGATTTCAACGGCTAGAAAACTAGCTGTTGGTGACCTTCTGGTCCATAAAACTTCCAAGCTCTTTTTCACCTATAAATACTTGCATTTACTCCAATTTTTGGTTAATGAAAGTGAGATTTTATTGAGGAATATTTTGAGCATAGTTTTTAACATTTTTCATTAACTTTCATTCAAGAGCTTCATTGGCAAATCTTCTCTCTCTTCTCATAGCATTCAGCTGTAATTTATTACAAAAGAGAGTGATTTATTTTTATCTTAAATTTCAATCAAGAAATTTATTCAAGTGAGGGTACATCACTTGCAAGATGTTGTTAAGCACCTTGGAAGCTTAAAGAAGTTTGAAGGGGAATTAAACTTGTAAGAAGTTTTCTAAGCACCTGTGAAGCTTGGAAGAATTGTAAAATGTTTTATCTCTTACCTGGGAAAAGAAATTGATAGTGAAGTGGAGATCTCAAGGAGAAGCTTGAGAAGAGTGGACGTAGGCCGGATTTAACCGAACCATTATAAAGTCTTGTGTTTGAATTCTCTTTACCTTACTCTCCTTTGATTGATAGTTCATTAATTTCTCTTGAATTATCTGAATATTTGGTGAAGTTTGATTGATTATTTTTTTAAATTTATTGAAACAAATTTTAAAATTAGCAAACCTAAGAACTTAGCTAATTTTAACGTGAACAGTCACGTGAACAATAACTTTGCATATAGGTAAAATTTTAGCAAAGCTAATTTCATATTGAACAATAGTGTGAACAGTAACTTTTCACAGGCCAAAAATTAGCTAGCTAGTTTTGTATTCTGCAAAATTAAGATAATAAACTTCTTACACATTAATCTAATTATATAGCACTCTAGAAGTATTCAACGATAATTTTTCATAAGAGTTTAGAGCAAGAACTTGAAAATTTGATTGAATTGAAAAAGTGACAAATTCACCCCCTCTTGGTCACTTGTACTTGGGACAACAAATTGGTATCTGAGCCTAGCTCTCTTGCTTAGGGTTCAAACACCTTAGAGAGATCTTAATTGGCTAGTACTTCTAACATTGCTGGAGTCCCCACACCTTTAGTTGAAGGACACTTAATTACTAGACCTCCTTTGTTTAATGGCACACATTACTCATTTTGGAAAGCTAGGATTAGAACTTTCATTCAATCTGTTGATTTTAATGCATGGAAAGTAAATAAAGATGGTCCTCACATTCTTATGAAAGTTGAGCCTAAAAAATTCCATGTACCTAAGTAGAAGATGAATTTCATAACAATGATTGGAAAGGAATTTCTATAAATGCTAAAGCTATCAACATTCTACTTTGTGCTCTTAATCTAAATGTATACAATCAAGTTTCAGGTTGTGAATCAGCAAAGGAAATCTGGGATAAACTTGAAGTATCTTATGAAGAGATGAACGAACCATTAGTGGTGAAGGCAGCATGTTCTAGCTCATCAAGCATCTCAAGTAATGATGTAGAAAGGACTATATTGGTCAGAAAAGTCAAAAGACCATCCAGAAAAGGTGGAAGGAATTACATAAAGTTTTTCAAGAAATATGCTCCTAAAGATGAGAGAAATTCTCCTGTACAAAAAAAGAGCAAACAAAAGAAGTTTGCTATGAATGTAATAGACCTGGACAAATCATGCATAACTGATCATAGTGCCTCAAATTCAAGTTCAACAGAAGATCAAAGAGGAGACACTGAAGTTTGTGTAATGGCTCTAGCAGAGGAACTTCCAAAATCTTCAGTCATACATGAACATGAGGTAATTGAATCTGATCCTCTTAGTGTAGAAGAATTAGAGCTAGCATTTGCTAAAGTTCATGATGAATATAGAACATACAAGAAGAATTATGTAGTTTTGAGGTCAGAAAATGATTCATTAAAAACATAAATTAGTTCTTTGAAAAATGTTCTCAAGCAAAATGAATTTTACAAAGTTCAATTAAATTTTTTCAATGAACTGAAAAATGATTTAGAGACATCAAGAAAGAAGTGTGAAGAACTTTTTGAAAAGAACAAAAATCTTGAAACTCAAGTGAAAATCTTAACTGCAGATTTAACAAAGTTCACAAAGGGAAAACAAAATTTAGATATACTTCTTGGTTCACAAAGAATTTCTAGAGAAAAGTCAAGAATTGGTTTTAGTTGTTTCTTCAATCATAGAAAATACAAAAACTATTTTGTGAAAGCCACATCTTCATCTCTACCACATATTACTTGCTTTTATTGCAATAAAAATGGTCATATGGTTCATTCTTGTCCTATTAGGAAAGGATCTCTTAAGGTAAAAAAAATTTGGATACCTAAAGGATCCATGTCTAATAGTGCTAACATTCAATAATCCAAAAAGACTTGGGTACTAAAAATTGATTGGCTGATTCATGTTTGTTTAAAGAATAAAGAGAACTCAAGCAACTAGCGTGTAAACAAGTGGATGTTCAATGCATAGAAAGGAGAAAAAGACAATCTCACCATGCTTATAATGAGAAATAAAAGATTTATCAAATTTGGTGATAAAGGAAGAGTCCAAATTGTTGGAAATGGCTCAATTGTAAATCAACCTATTGAAAATGGTGTTTCAGTTCTAAGTTTGAAATTTAACCTCTTTAGTGTAAGTCAATTGTGTGACAAGGTTTTAAGGTAACCTTCACCACTCACTGTGAAATAGTTGACTTAAATGATCATACTCTATTTATTGCTTCTAGATATGACAATGGTTACATGCTATATTTGTATTGCTTTCAAGATTGTGAAAAATGCTTCATGACTTTGGATGATAATAGTTATTGGTTGCATAAGAAACTGAGACATGCTAATTGTGCACTTGATATTTAAAATTTCAAAGAAAAGCTTGGTTAGAGGTTTACCAATTCTGAATTTGAGAGAGATTATCCTTGCATGTCCTATTCATTAGGAAAATAAACTAAAACCAACTTCAAGACAAAGAATGTAGTTACAACTTGAAGAGTCTTAAAATTATTGCACCTTGATTTTTTTAAGCACTCCCACAAGCCTAGATGTCAAAGCTTATGCATTTATACTTATGGATGATCATTCTATATACATTTGGATATACTTTCTTGCTCATAAAAATAGAACCTTTAATAGATTTGAAAAATTATCCAGAAGGGTTCAAAATGAAAAAGGGGTTCTGCATCACCTCTTTAAAGAGTGATCATGGGAATAGTGTGAAAATAATTTATTTGAAAAGTTTTTCTTAAAATATGATATTTTTCATTCATTCTTAGCTCCAAGAACACCTTAACATTATGAAAATATTGAGAGGAAAAACAGAACAAAATTGAAAATTGATAGGACTATTACATGAGATAAAACTTCCTAAATAGTTCTAGGCAGAAGCTGTGAATACAACTTGGTATATTGGAAATAGGGTAACCATTAAAGTCATTTTAAAGAAAACTCCCAATGAATTGTGGAAAGGCAAAATATTAATTGGTTCATATTCTCAAGTGTTTGGTTATGAATGCTTATACTGAAAAACAAAAAGAACTCGAGAAAAATTTAATGCAAATGATATAAAAGACATACTTTTATTTTAGTCTTTCCCAAGCAAGGCCTTTAAATTTTTTCAAACAAAAAGAGTTTAATTGTTGAAGAATGTGGGAATGATGAATTTGATGAAACTAACCCTTCTTTAGACAAAAGAGATTTTGTTGATAATGACATTGAGCAGATTTTTAGCAAGCTGGATCTTGGCAGAAACAATGAAAATGAGCAGAATACTGAAGTGAATAATAATGAGGGCATGCAACCAGAAAATAATGCACAACTTGAAGATGAATTTGAACAGGAATCATATATGAAAGAACTGCAAATTCAAGAACCTCAATATGAAGATTCTCCTCAAGAATGAAGATTTCACAGATACCATCCAAAAGAGGGCATTCTTGATGATCCTTCATAGAAAATGATGACAAGAGATTGATGCATATCAAAATATGCTAAAGAAATTCAAAATGGAGGACTTGAAAAGCTTAAGTACTCAAATGAACACAAGCATCAAATGGATAAAGGTGAAAATGGTAAAGAAATTGATCAAAGGCTGAAAAGAGGTATGATGAGCTCACCTCTCTATTTGATTGCATCAAAACCTGAAATTTATTTCAGTGTGTTTATATGCAAGATTTTAGTCATCTTCTAGAGAATCTCATTAAATTGCTGTAAAAAGAATGTTTAAATATCTTGTTGGTATATACTCCATTGGACTATGGTATTCTAAGTGTAAAAATTTTGATTTCTGAATATGGTGACATTCATTTTGCTGATATTAGACTACATAGAAAAAGCACCTTAGATAGTAGTCAATTATTAGGATATGTAAAAGGCAATCCTCAATTATGTACAACTAAGATTGAATATGTTGCAGCAGGAATTTGTGTTGATCAAATCCTTTTTGGATGACACAGCAACTTGAGAATTATGGAACAAAAGTTGATCATATGCCCATTAGATGTGATAACATTAGTGCTATCAACTTAACTAAGAATTCAATGCAGCATTCTAGTTCTAAATATATAGAAATCAGACATTATTTGAGATCATGTCCAAAATGAAGATATTATGTGAAATTTGTGCCTACTGAATAACACTTTGTTAATCTCTTCACTAAAGCCTTTAAATGAAGAAGATTTCTACAAGGGAATTAGGAATGACTGATATAGTTGAACAAAAGTTGAATTTTGTGAAACTCATTTAGTTAGTTGAGATGTTGTAAGAAAAGTCCTATCTTGTGATTTTGAGAACTAGACATGCTGCTACTATGTCTTAAAAATAGTTTGCTAAAATTGGAACATCATGCTTAAGAACATTTTATGTTTTCTTCAATTATTTCTGTTATGCAATTATTGTGATAATGTCCTTAATGTGAATTAGTGAAAATGGATTGTCTTATGATAATAAATGATGATTTTGTGATTGTTGTGATGATCTTTCAGTTAGTTGTTCATTGATGTGCTAATTATCTGTAATTGGATTCTAGTTAGCTGTTTACCCTTTGTTTAAAAGAATATATTAATGTTGCAAACTTGATATTTGAATAGTGTTTTGAGTTAGACTAAATTTCTGCATTCTTGAATTGTTTATAATTAGCTAAGTATTATGTGTCCAAACCTGAAATTCATAACACCTTATTTTAAATGGTTGAAATGCATAATATAAATTGGATAGCCACATTGCATCAGTTGATTGGCGATTTTGATGATAATTTGCTGCTAATTTGTTTTTGTTAGTTAACTTTGAAAATGCTTTCATTCTTATCCAAAACAACAATAATTTTCAAAATTTATCTGCACACTTAGCTGAATTTCTAAAATTTATTAGGTGTCTATCCATTTATTTCTTTCTCATAACTCCTTTAGACATTGATAGTTTCAAAATTAAGTTCATGATCTTCAACCTTCCTTTTTAACATATGTTTTTCATATCTTATTTGTGCTCTTAGAATATCATTCAACAATGGTGAAAATGATAGTTTCAGCAATAAAAGAAAAAGGAGAAAAATAGATTACACATTATTAAAGTAGCTCTAAATATTCAGAAGATGAAGTCTCTTTTGAAAGGATGAAAAGAGTGAGTTGAGAATTTGATGAAAAACGATGATGAACCAATAGAAAGTGAAAGAAGGCATGAGGAATGTGACACCCCTTGCCGGTTCCCGGGTTATCCGCCGGATAATCCGTTCCCCGGTTCGGTTAGCCACTTTGACGATCTCTAATCACCTGTTTGATTAACCTAAACCCCACTTGCATATAGCAGAAATTGAATAAATTTGA
>CAOGCB010235595.1:0-16717 GCA_948266635.1 Cnidoscolus chayamansa | reverse complement strand
TCTCTCCTACCATTGCAACTAAACCTTTGACTGACCAATGTACATGACTCTTTTGGTACCCATTACATTATATTTGAAACTCTCAGCAAACAAGGTCCAATCAACTTTTAATTTAGACCTACCACGCATCAATTTTGAATTTTCTTATTTGAAGCAGAAAACAAGGTTTTGAACCTAGGCACAAAAGCCTCCATCTGCACATTGAATTTTGGTGGTAGATCCACAATAAAAAAAAGTGTTTGTGATTGTTTTAGAAGAAATGAAACAAAAGATAGGGTAGCGGTAGAGCAACAATTATATGAGGTCTACCCGATGCTAGATGCAAAGGCACATAATAGATTGATATTAACATCATAAGCTACCCCAGTAATAAAACCTGTTGTTGTAGGTACCTTCTCTGCTCCTTTTATAACCCCAGCTCAGAGAAGGAAGAGATAAGAAGCCCCTAGACAGTGTGATCAGATGTATTCTAAAGATGCTCTAATCCACTTAATATAAAAAGACCAGCCAAGTTTAGCTCCCACAAATCTTCACCAACTGTTATGAGTCACAGGTTTTGTAGACATAAAAAATGCAGCCCAGCCAAAGTTTTAGGTGAAGCATCCACTAGGATGATTAGGTATCAATGTATTATCCAAACAAACAGTGAAGAGGAATCAGTCATTAGTCATTAGTCATTACTTTTTATTATTTTGGATAATAGATAAGGCTTTGCTTTATATTGGTAGAGATTACATATTTGGCAGACATTAAAAGTTTAACGACGAGAGTTTGCCAAAATCAAAATTTTCAATTCAGAAGCAAAAAAAAAAAGATTTAGACAATGCCGAAAAACACAGAATATTCACTTTACCATAACAATCAACTGTCAGACAGAAAAAAGAATATCAGATCAGTGACAGTCTTACCTTCCGTTTCGTGTTGCAGAAAATAACAGCTTGGGTGATGGTAAGAGTATCATAAAGGTCGCATAAAGTATCAAATTTCCACTCTTCCCTTTCAACTGCTACAAAAAATTGTTTGATGCCCTATCATGATGGAAAAACAACAAAAGAGAAGCTCCCATCAAATTCCAGTATCATATTTCTTGCAAACTCATTTACAGCTCAAACAAAAACTCACTTCTAAAGTCAATTCATCACGTTTCACAAGAATCTTAACAGGATCTGTCATGAACTTGCTTGTCATCTCCAAAATTTCATTAGGAAGAGTAGCAGAAATCAAGACAACCTGCAACATCGTAAAAAAAATTAAGACCATAATATAGCCCCAAAGTAAAATGTAATTTGGTGCCATGTAAAATAATATGTAAATATATTCACCCATGAACATGAAACAATTCCATGTATGCAGAGTAATAGATGCAATGGAACTGAAATTTATGTAAGATATACATGGTGTGTTGATCACCTGAAGCTCTGGAGGAAGATATCTGTATACATCATAAATTTGATCCTTGAAGCCTCTACTCAGCATCTCATCAGACTCATCCTATACGATGACAAAAGGAAAATAATAACAAAATAACATCAGGTCTAAAGGGAGGATGTCTGTATGCAAGCTAGTTAAAGGTGACTAGAGCACCCCATCCCAAAGTACATAATAAAAATGCAAAAGCATAATCCGAAGCATCAACTCACAAGAACCAATAGCCTAATGGATCTAGTGCGTAATGTCCTCCTCTTTATCATGTCACAGACCCTGCCTGGTGTTCCAGACACAACATGAACTCCAAACTCTAGCTTTCTGATATCCTCACCCACACTTTTGCCTCCAATGCATGCATGTGCTTGTATATTAATGTAATCACCAATTGCCAGTATTACTTTCTCTGTCTGAGCTGCCAATTCTCTTGTAGGTGATAATATCAATGCCTGGACCCTGCAAAATTGAAAAACCATGATGGTAAACCAGATGAAGCCACAAAAACATATTTCCCTTTAGCCATGTACCACAATTGGCAGAATGCTATAGATGCAAAAATAACCAAGTAAAACAAGCAACAAAAACCTGCCCAAGCAAAAACAAGAACATACAAATAAGATACAATCTTGCTTTCTTTGTAAAAACAATACTTGTGGATTTTTTTCTTTCTACTTTTCCAATAGTGCAAAAAAAAAAAGAAAAAAAATTACTCTATGCGTGGATGGAGTGAAGATAAGTTTTATAAAAGTAGAAGTAAGGTAACAAGTAGGACATTAAAACCTCTCAATCCACCAATTTAGTGGGTAGAAAAAGTGAGTGTCTGGAGGTTGTTGACAACTTACCTTGCTTAAAAAGAGTTTCCTCCCAAACAAGAAAAACTTTCCTACCCTCAAAAATAGTAATTTCCAAGAAAAAGGGCAACATTATCCAGACTACAAATGATAGAAGTAAGAAGTATTACAAAGCACAGCTCAATATTCTGAAAATTCAACGTAGTTGCTTTTGCACAAGTCAAAATTCGAAGAATACACCCTAAGAAGAGAGAGAGAGAAGAGAGAGAGAGAGAGAGAGAGGGAGAGAGAGAGAGAGAGAGTCCGATCGGCAAAGAACAACCTTTGCTCCTCAAGGATATACGTATTTGAAATTAGGGTTTAACCACAAATAACAATGGTGGCTATCTAATTTAACCATAAACATAACCATTTCGGCAAAATAAAACCAAGGTTCTAAAAGCTTAAATCCAAAAACTTTTGAAAAGAAAAGAAAAGGCACAACAAAATTGCTCTTATTGTTAAATAAATTCATAAAGCATACTCTCTGCTTGACGTATCAACGAGCTGGCAAACAGTGAGCGCAATCATAGAGGTCTTGCCGGTACCGGATTGCGCCTGAGCTATCACATCTCGGCCTTTTATTATGGGCATAACTGCCCTCTGCTGGATTGCCGAGGGTTTCTCAAACCCATAGGCATAAATTCCGCGAAGCAGATCGTTCTTTATGCCCATCTCGTCAAAGCTGGTTATGGGTTCGATACCTTCTGTCGTCTCGAAAACCAATTTGTCATCCTCCATAGTGGCTCTTCTCGCACTCCGCCCCGCCGGAACCACGCTTGTTGCCGCCGCGGCCATCGCGTTGCGCCTTCTGTAAGGAAAGAACTTTTATTTGAATGCTTTTTGTGTTTTTCTCACCATCCTTTTAACAGTATTCCTTCGGTTCTTATAGCTCAGCGAGGGTTCGGTCAATTTGATTTAAAAGTGAATTTTTAAATCAAACCGATTTTTGCACTTTAATTATACCTACTCTTCTCTTTCTTGAAATCAAGATAGTCATCTTAATTCAAATAAATTCTTCTACTATAAATAAACAAATCTCATCTCAAAAATTATCAATAATAAATCTACAATTAGAAAATCTTAACTCTTATAAGCCAAGAATTACAAACCAACATTTTTATTACAGACCCAACCAAAACTCAAAAATTTTGTTACGAATCTGAAAACATCAAGTCCAATACAAAAAGTTATAATTCATGAACTTTGTTATGAATTCAAATATAAATTACACGTATTTTTTCTAAACTTTAAAAGTTATAATAATATAGTTTCTAGATTCTTTCAATATTAAATTTATGCATAATAAAATGCTACTTATTTTCAACTAACGGTTGTCGGGGTAATAAAATGTCATGACTTCTTTTTCGTACTAAGTATGAAAGACTAATTTCTCGCCTCTCTTCTCTATTTCCTCTCATATGGGACAATCGAAAGAAAAAATTATTCCTTTCAACCATTGTCTTTCCCTTCTCTTATATCTCTAAAATCAAGTAATGCACTTCCATCATTCTAAAAAAAATCAAGATTGCAAATAAAGAAAAAACAACATCTAAAGCTTAGTAACATGCGATTGTGAGTTTTCATTTATCTTTTGTTGAAGGAAAGGAACCGTCAGATTTCAAATTTCACAAGGAGGCAACTTTTGAGTTGGAGAGGATTATAGGGAAGCTTTGTAAAAAAAATCCATAATGCCCACAATAGTGTATTGGTAAGGCAAAAAAAATAAATAATTATAGCTTTTATTTTATTCATATTTTTTAATATATTGTGAAGCATGTTGATAAAAATTAGGGTTCTGCATAAATTGATAGATTTTGGCTTTTTGACATGCAATTTTTTTTCTTAAAAATTTCATGAATATTGATTGTTGTTAAGTTGCTACTCTGTTAAGGTAACTTACAAACACATTAATTGTTACATGATGTTAATAATTTGGCCTTCAGTAAACTGTTACATACACATTTAATATATTACTTTTCTTATCTACATGTTGTACACATTAATAATTATGTTATCATATTTAGATAACTCATAAACACACTTCTAATGAATTAAATTTAAATGTGTATCTGTTTTATTGCCCATAAGGTTATTACTTTTGTTTTGAGCTTCCTTTCGAATATTGTTATTTACTGTAATTTATTGTAGACTAGATTGCTTAAGAATTATACAACAGTTGTCGGTTCTAGCCCAATTCGAAGATGTACTGTTAATGGAGAGATTCGAGATGTTATGATCGGTATTGGCTTTAAGTTGGTCCAATTTCATTGTTTCTACATTTTGTTTTTGCAATTTCTGGTGTTGGGTTTTGATAGGGTTGCTTTGATTAGAGAGGTTGTTAATGGGAAAGTTATGGATTGGTTTATAGTTGCTTTACCTGTTGCACAACGTGTAGCTTGGTTTGTATTGAGCTTTAGAGCTATTCATTGCAAATTTAAGGCATCTGAAAAAATTCAACTATTGTTAAGGGTCTGATGGTTTTTCTCACTTTCATTTGTCTATGTACTTTGTATGCGGATGAGAGGAGTTCTCTAATTGAAGGTGTGAAGCATTATAGTTCTCATGTTGTGGTGAATTTTGCTACAACACCAACTCTTGCTTTTCTATGTTTTATAGCAATTAGAGGTGTTACTGGAATACAAGTTTATAGCAATTTTGATCTTCAAGAGCCATTGCTTCTTGAAGAAGAATCATGGTGACTCAAAGTCACTCCTTCAGTAATGCTAGACTATTTAGCTTAGCTACTCTTTCATGGCTAAACCATCTTTTATCTATTGGTGCCAAGAGACCGCTTGAGCTCACCCCTTCTCATTTAATTAGGGATAAATGAGTCTTTTTATTGTGAATTAATTGTATATTCTCTAAAAAATAGGCGAATATCCTTAACAATTGAGGGAACCAAAATGTTAGGACATTTTAATATAATTTTAAAACTATAGGAACATTTTAATTAGTTAAGGTATACCTTAGGAAAACGATGGTAATTTACCATAATATTTGTTCACAAAAAGGAGTTGCTTGTGGCTGCCATATTATAGTCTTTTTATAGCCCACAAACCTTAATCCTATATAGGAAGGTTTCGCTTGGTCAAAAAATTTACCTCATCTCGGAGACTATGATGTGTTGCGAAATTAGGCTTTTCTTTGCATGCGTTAATTTTGTCGCAAATAGCTTGTTGCATGAAGTGTTGAAGTGACACTTTAATATTTTTTCGTGCAAGCCCTTATAATAGTTCCAAGAGGCAAAGTAATGTTATTGTCCACTTCTTTTCTCATGTATAAAGCATGAACCATTTCCACATCATTAGTTCCTTTGGATTGGGACATAGGTGTGAACCTATACTGGTATCCAATACCTATAAGTGGTTTACAGATGCAACATTTAGCATGTATCTCTATGGCATAAATGTCCAAAGATGATGCATCTCTATCTTCTCTTCATTAAGAGACTTTGCATTTGCCTTATAGATATTATTTCAATATGCAGTCTCACTGTAATGAAATTAATCATTTATTTATTTTTAACATTGTCCATTTATATTGATATTCCACTTAGGATCTTGCATCTTCGATACCTCATATTGATCCGTGCAACCTTGTAATTTCTTAAATAATTTCACCATATTGCTTCAGAACAATATCTTATATCATTCCTTGGAATTTGTTTCTTAAACAACTCCTTTAAAAGTTATAAGCATCGTATGTTTATATTTATTTGGAGTTTGGAACATAGAGGCAAACATGATGCATGTTGCCTACTCACTATCCTTGGTGTGCTTCGACTAAGCAATGTGGTATGTTGATGTCGTGAAAGAGCCTTATGTAACACATAGACTACCTTTTTACTACTTAAGAACTCTTATCAAATCTCGATACTAGTTTATGGTGTTAGAACCATTAAGTTTGTAGTCGTTAAATATGCTTCATTGATTTACATATGGTATGTTCACATTGATAAATATGTAATGATAGCATGTTAGTTTATGAAAATGATTTATGCATTAACTTAGTATAAAGTTATGCGAATAATTAACTCCCACTATTTTACTGTGAGCCAATAGCCCTCACTATTTTGGACTGAGAAAATCCATTGCATAGGCTCTCCTAGTGGGTCAATATCTATTCTTGTTAAAGTTTAAGCCTTGAGTATGCTAAAAAAGCTTTGCTTTTAATTCAAATTATAGGTATCACATACCAATTGCAACATATGTAACTACTAAATCATTGGGATATCAACTCTTGCCTCCAGTTTCAATAACCTTGACTATGGCCAATCTCTTATTTAAACTTGGTTTAAGACGAACCCATTAGTCATAGTTTGAACATTTTCGATGTCGGTGGGCTTAGCTGAGGCCAACATGACCCAGCCAAAATAAAATTCTAGTCTAAACGGTGGTAAAAGAAGGTTAAATCGTCTCAATATTACTCGATGAGGGTTTTGTTATTTTTTAAAGTCTCATCATACATGGTTATCGTACATTGATACGTGCATGGCATATACATACATAATATATATTATTCATGATCTAGTTATGTGTTTTTCCTATGTTGATTCCCTCAAGCCATGAATGAAACTGTTAGGTCTAACTTAAGTAGCATGCATGAGTTTATAACCTAAGATATAAACTATTTATACTATAGGCTAAACTATTATTGGTAATTCTCTTTCCCACTTGCAACTCCTTGCAATGGGCCCACATTTGTTGCAACTCCTTTGCAAAGATCACCATGGGCTCCGAGGTTGTTCTCATTAGCCTACCATTCTCCATTGTGCTTCTTCTTGAACTGATTCCTATGTAATCTAATTACATTAATTTTCTAATAAAAAACCTCAATTTACATTTGAGGAGAATATGGTAAGAAGAGAATTACAATGAGAAATATATAGAGAGGTAGGACTCATAGACCCTATTTATTAGACCCTATTTATTAAAAATAATTTACAACCTATTATGCATGAAACAACCATATTGTCTAAGCCTATAATTAGACCATCATGCCATTCATACATTCTCCTGGAATGCAAGCTACAAAAAGCAATCTAAAAGTCCAATAATCCATGTATTTTCAGCCCATAATAATAAACTCTTGATTACTATAATTATTTTAACTCTTGAAATATTACTTATTATGTGGAAAATTTTCCTTAAAAGTAAATCATATTAATCTCATTGACATATTTATCACTTTTTGATATAAATATTTGAAATTTTAAGAATTAAAATAAGAATCTTAAACCATTTAGAACTCTTTTACAATTACACTGTCGATATCAATGGGGTCATAGGAAAAATGCACAAAATCATGCCTAAACGACTTTGGCATGAACCAAATCTTGTATGAACATAAAATACTACATCCCATTTATTTTTTTTTTTTGACATTCATATGACTCCCACAACTTTAGGACTCATGACTTTCACAAACACAAAAATCGTAGCCACAAACTATTCCGAGAAACTGCTTTCACACATGTAATGTATCTCATACATTTTTTTTATCATTTTATGAACTAGAAAAATACAAAAAAAAAATTCATAATTTTCAAGACATCTAAAAATACAATTATGAAAATTTTAGTGAATTTTGAAAATCATTTACAATATCAAACATATTTTACAAAACAGTCTTACTACAATTTGGACTCTAGAAAATTCTACTTTCGACACATCACGTACCTCATTCGTGATCACCCTGTTTCTAGTTTCAAAAAATTCCACAAAAATAGTCAAAATATTCTCAAGATAAAAATTTTAAATTTAAAAATTTTCATAAATTTTAAAAATCGTTTGATCATGGAAAATAGATCTGGAACACAATCCTAATCTAAATTAGATTCCATAATTTATGTTGTATTCACACGTGTCATGTATCTCATACGTTAACAATCTGTTTTCAGATCTGAAAAATTCCAGAAAAATATTTAAAAGTTTCATGACATCTAAAAGTTGAGTTTTAAAAAATTTTGTGATTTTTAAAATTCGTTTGGTTATTGAAAATGGATCTTAGAATATAGATTTAATATGAAAAGGACAGCAGAGTTTGCACAGAGTTTGCAGCAACTTCCAATAGTTTTAGTTTTGGATCTATACCAAGTATCTAATGCATTTAAAAGTCCTAAAACTCAAATCTATATCTTATTTTTCATCCTATGAACTTGCAAATTAATCTAAGGCATATTATCTCATAATTCCATGTTGGCCGAAACACAAACATGCATATATCATTGAATGATTTAAGTGGTAACCAGGTTCCGATACCACTTGTTGAGATCTATCCTAAGACTATCATATTATGGCAGTATAATGAAATTATCCTAAGATACTAAGGATAAATTTATCATGCAAATCATTCGTTATCAAAGAGGGTTTTACAGAAACTTACTTATGAATGGTGGAATACCTTGTTCTTTTGCTTTTCGTTCTTTACCTGATCATAGCAAACCACAGTAATCCCTCATTGGATCATCTCCAATGTTGATCCACACAAAGGATACTTGCTTTGAACCTTCATGAAGTAGTAAACTAGTGCCAATTGACTCCACCTGCTACATGGAAGCCGACGACAATGAGAGTGAGTGATCTCTCTTTCGATTGAATGGTGGATTACTCCTCTTCAACATTTTTCTCACATATGACCGGCCAATTAATGATCTTTATATAGGCAGCTGGCCAAAAACTTTAACCTAAATTAATTTGGTTTAAGTTGAACATAGGTTGGGCCTGTTTAATCTAATTAAGGAGGCCCAACACATAACTTAATCGAGAGCCCAACACTTAAGCTCAAATAAGTCTTATGTTTTAACACATTTATATTCCTCCTTCCTTATTTCCAAGAGGGCCCAACTCATCTCATGAATAGGCCTAATGGCAACTTATTGTCATTTAAGCTTGTTCTTTTAACCTAAGCTCGCATTTATCTTTATGTGTGTGACCCATTAGGCTTCTAGCCCACCGATGCAACATATATTTGATTTTAAATATCTTTAAATCACAAATTCATGTTTAATGAAATTAACATATGTATAAATCATGAGTGACATCAAGCAGTGCATCATGACCCCCAAGGTGTCAAAAGGTCAAATGTAGTTTGACCATAATACCCTTTCATATACGGTTACTATGCAATACGTCCTTTCACCATCACATTCAAACTCTCTATTGATGTGACCCTTTATGTCCATGGTTAATGGTTGTAAAACCCTTGAATAATTAGAATCACTATTCTAATTGAGCCATATGAGTCATATTCATGTAGGACTCTATTATGGACAAAGATTTCTTTCCAAGTTTCTGACACAATAAAATCCCTACTTTATTCGAGATTGGTGAATCCTTTGTTAACCACTAATTTTCTTCAAGTATTATCACTATACCTAAGCTCTTATCTATGGATACTTCATACTTATGAAGCATCGAGCCTTTGATTCAAAGTATAACTTCTACACTTAAGGTATCCTTAATGATCTCAAGTCTAAGGATAATGCAAAACCAACATAATGTGAGTCTTTCATGACAAAGACAAATATCTTACTGTCGAGTCTTCAATGTACTACTTTCTAAAATAAGCATCCACATGGTAACTATGAACATCTACATGCTCACAGCTATGAGAACGACTACTTGACCTAGTCAAGTAGTATAACATGTGTCTGTCTATCTGCATCGATGGTGTCTCATATTATCAATGCTATAACCAAGGACACTTTGCGTGTAATAAGAATCTCATATCATAAACTTTTTATGATTTCCTCTACATTGCATCACAGGATTTTAAGGACTTTATTATCGATTTAAGATATTATAAAGATAATAATTAAGTAGATTTTAAACAAACACACCAATAATAAAGAATTGTAATAATTGTATTATTACTAAATCAATATTCACAAAATAAACCCTATTACATATCGGCTTTAGGGCATACATATTTAACAAAAACTATTTTTTAGAAAGGGGATATATTGAGATGTCTCCTATGAAAGGGGCAGTCCAATTTGGCAGAAAGGGAAAAATATATCAATCCCTTCAAAATAATATAAAAGTTGATTGATGTGATCTACAAGCTAAATGTTTGAGCTTCTATGGAAAGGATTCATCTGGTTTTCATGTTTCTATATTGAGAAAGCATATGTTAGATCCGAGTAAGGTTTTGAAGGAACTAGAAATTTGAGATTTTAAAGATCTCTCATATGTAGAACAACTAGTATAGATTCTTGACACACAAATTAAGAAATTGCATAGTAAGAATATACATATAATAAAAGTGCCTTGGAATCATTATAACATGGAAGAATATACCTTGGAGACTAGGGAATTGATGATCCAACAATATCCCCACATGTATCAAAACTAAGAGTTGTTATGGTAGTGTTCCTTTTGACTTACTTCTATGTATGTAATGTGTTATATGATATGCATATATGAGACTAGATATGATGTTATATGTTGTATGATCATGTACTGAACATATAGGGATGAATGTTCTTAAAGGGCGAAAATGTGTAACACTCGATTCCTCTCTAATGCGGGAACATTAATTCCCGAATAGAATATTCGTATAATATATAAAATTATGACTGAAAGAGTGACTAAAAGGTGAAATAGTAATTCAAATATTCTAAACGATTTTGAGATTTTGACGAAAATTAAGGACAAAAAATGAACTTTCCAAGAGGCGGGTTGAAATCCAATTTCGACCTCCGAAAGTGGCTTAGCCAAATCTACTATAAAAGGGTAACATCTCATTTAGGAAGATAAAAACATAGAGTTTTCTTTTCTCCCAAAGGTGAATCTGGGCTTAGTTGCATTTAGAAGGGCTTCAAGAAAACTAAATTAATTTTTGAAAAGTTTTATGCAAGATTGAATTCTACCAGCTCTCATTTGCTTTAAGTGGAAGTTTAGTGCACCTCTAAGAGAAATCCTTGAGTTCAACTCTTTTAAAACCTTCAAAGAGGTTAGTTCTCCTACCAAGATTCTTTGTTTTGAAGAGGTTTGAAGACTAGAACAAATGCATGCAAGCAAAGAAATGAAAATTTTGATAACATTTGTATTTTATGTCAATTTCGAGTTGATTTTTGAATCTTTGATGAAAATGCATGTTTTGGTTGATGTTTGAGCTCTAATTAGTGTCAAGAACACTAATATGTCGAATGGGATCAATTCATGTAATAAAGGAATTTAGAACCATTTTTAATATTTTGAAGTTTATGCCAAAAGAGAAAAATCTTGATTTTTTGTGTTGCGTGTGAGGTTAATTGTTCTTTCAAAGTTGCCTTGTTGTTATTGAAGTAGTAAAGTATGTTTAGAAGTGTTTTTGTGTTGAGGCTTTATGTTTTGGTACAACTGCATGTTAGGAAACTCAATTTTGGCATTCTACCGAAACCAATTTTCGATCATCGAACGTAGGTTTTAGCCGCTGAAATTGAGCTCCAACAAGCTAGGTATTAGCAACTGAAAGACACTACCTAGAGGCAAGTTTTTTCTCTATAAGAAATAGGTTTTGACCGCTGAAAGTGTTGCCAAAAGACTAGAAAAGAGAGTTTGATATTCAAGGTTGGCTGCTAAAGGTTGCCCCCATAATAGACTTTTAGCTCTATATAGGGACTTTCGGCCACCGAACCTTGCCACCAAAAATCTCTAGCTAACAATCTTAAATATATTTTATGTCATGTTTTATATTTTTCTATGGGGGCCAGGGGAGGTTGGGATGTCTCGTAGAATATATTCAGTGTATAATTAGTCAATAGTTCTGTCTCTAATCCTAAATCCTCCACATGTACGATCAAACGCCGAAGTATAAAGACATAAGTGACAAACTTATACTAGTCTTTACACAATAAAAAGAGATTAGCGGATACTAAATTATTATGTATTATGTATTATTATTATTATTGAAAATAATGTACAACATGCTCATGCATCATGATGATTTAGGTTGAATGCATTAGTTTAACATTAAATGTGCATTGCATCTTTAATTGTTATATGTGCAGTGGATTTTGGATAATCCATTATCGTTCTCTATGATATGTCATAATATGATAATATATAGTAAGACCAAAGTGACCTATTAAAAACCCTTTGACATTATACATCTTTATATTAAGTGGAAGTTCTGATGAGCCTGCGAGCAAAGGCATTATTAGATTATGTTAAGCAGAAGTCATATGGAGCTTGTAAGCAAGTTGGATACCCTGGATTTGAAAAAATTACTGATGACAAAAATCATCTTATGTGAAATGTTTGACATATGATATATTCATTGAGCATGAAATTATATAATTTTATAAATATTTTTTTTTGTATCTATTCATTTGGCTACTTTTACTAGTTTATCCCATTCAACATTTATCAGTCTTGACTGGTTAGGAGGAGATTAGAGAAACAAAGTAAGGTAGACTGTGGACATGAAAAAATAAGAATAAAAGTGCTTGTACCTTAGAATTTTAATTTATGTTCATATTTTTCTAAGATATTAAAAAAATTTTAGTTATGATGTATATTATAAAGGCATGTAATACATGTATGATTTACATTTTAGCTGGTTGCATGCCTTATGATGTCCGTATATTGTAGAGACTTAATGGTCTTCTTATATTATTTATACACCTCATATAAATATTTTATGTTTTCATGACATATGATATCTATGAAATTGTACATGTATAGGATTACAAAGGCTTGTTAGATTTTTAGTAACCTTAAAGTTTTTTGAAATCCTAACTGGTAGTAGTCTGAAAGCTGACCTGTTACACAAATCAGCCTTAACCGATTACCTCTTGAAGAATCCTTGAATTTCTTTTAACAAATGGTCTAAGGATCAAATACATAAATCTATCTTAACAAGTAGTCTTCCAATGATCTTGAAGACTATCTTAATATTATGACCCTTAAAGACTAACTCAATAATCATACCTTGTAAGATTAACTCGATAGTCGGACCCTTAAAAACTGTCCTAACAGTCGAGGTCCTAAAGCTTATCTCAACAGTAAGACCTTTAAAGGTTGTCTCAACAATCGAACCCATGAACATTATCTAAATAGTCAAACCTTTTAAGACTATTTCAATAAGTTAGACCGAGCATAAAAAGGCCATAAAACTATCTAAACAATTAGTATAACTCTTGAGAATATGCTTAAAATATACTTTTTACATTAAGTACAGGTAGGAAGGAATCAATATGTTTCTATTCTAAATATGATATAGATCTAATTTGAGCATGAAAAGGTCTCCAACGGAAGTATATCTGATGAATTATTGACTAATTTTTATTTATGCCTCTTCAAGAACTGTACTACTGAAGTTCATTACTATAAACAAATCAGGCCAACTTAGGAGAATATTTCATTGGAAACATACAGAAATTAAGTCTGGAATTTCCCTTCGAAGAGAATGGACTAGCTAAAGATACGCATTTCAAGTTCATGTTATTAATTATTTGCGTAAAATCAATTTAGATCTACATTGAAATGAATGAAAGGAAAAACATTGTAATTGTTATCATAAATCCTTACTGATATTCATAGAGATGAGAAGCAACATGAGTATACACAATAATAATAATAAAGAAAAAAAATAAAAATAAAAAAAGAATCGTATGCAATGTCTAATAATATAACAAGCATAGACTTCCATTCCATAAAGATTGACCAATGCAATGCAAAAAGTTACATTTCCTGGTAAGCAAGTTCAACTGATCAACGTTTCGTTGTGCATATAGAGCTTTTCAGAACTACAAAAATTAAGGATATATGAGTTAGTAGCCAGGGAACATTGGTGGAGGTGGGGATGAATATTGGAAGCCAATGTGTGGTGGGAGAACAATGTCGTCTGGTGGATTTGGAGAGAGAACAGGAGGAGGAGGAGAAGCAGTTGGTGGTGGTGGTGAGGTAACAGGTGGTGGGGGTGGGGGAGACAGGACTGGTGGAGGTGGAGAAGGGACTGATGGTGGTGGAGGTGGGGAGTACAATGGCGGTGGTGGAGGTGAGTGGACTGGTGGAGGTGGGGAGTACACAGGCGGTGGTGGAGAATGAGCAGGTGGTGGAGGTGGGGAGTGCACTGGCGGTGGTGGAGAATGAACAGGTGGTGGAGGCGAGTGGACTGGTGGAGGTGGGGAGTGCACTGGCGGTGGTGGAGAATGAACAGGTGGGGGAGGTGAGTGGACTGGTGGAGGTGGGGAGTGCACTGGCGGTGGGGGAGAATGAACAGGTGGTGGAGGTGAGTGGACTGGCGGAGGAGGAGAATGCACTGGCGGTGGTGGAGGTGAGTGGACTGGCGGTGGTGGAGGTGAGTGGACTGGTGGAGGTGGAGAATGCACTGGCGGCGGTGGAGAATGAACAGGTGGTGGAGGTGAGGGCGGTGGTGGAGAATGAACAGGTGGTGGAGGTGAGTGGACTGGCGGTGGTGGAGAATGAACAGGTGGTGGAGGTGGAGAATGCACTGGCGGCGGTGGAGAATGAACAGGTGGTGGAGGTGAGTGGACTGGCGGTGGTGGAGAATGAACAGGTGGTGGAGGTGAGTGGACTGGCGGAGGTGGAGAGTACAATGGCGGAGGTGGAGAGTTCAATGGCGGAGGTGGAGAGTACAATGGCGGTGGTGGAGAATGAACAGGTGGTGGTGGTGAGTAGACTGGTGGAGGTGGTGATTGCACTGGGGGTGGTGGAGAATGAACTGGAGTCGGTGGAGGAGGTGATTGGACTGGTGGAGGGGAAAGAACCGGTGGTGGAGATGAGACAGGAGTTATTTCCGGACTAGGACTTGGGTTCTCTGATGTGGGAGACGGTGGCTCTGGTTGTGGGGATGGAATCGGTGACGTAGGTTCTGGTTGCGGTGATGCTTTTGGTGTATCATATGCTGGTGGTGGTTTTCCGTGTCCCCCAGTCGCCGGAAAATGCCCATCAGTTAATGGTGGCAGTACCGGTGACAAATCAGGTGATTGTGATGGTGGTATTTGAGGGGGAGGGATTTCTTCCTCCGGGGACGGTGTTGATGTTGGCGTAGGAGTACGTTGAGGAGAAGAAGGTGTCGGCGTTGGTGTGGAAGAGCCACCTCCTCCTCCACCACACTTGTCCTTGCTACAATCGACAGGGTTCCTCAATATTTGGACACATGTATCTGAGGACCTCTGATTTGGCCTATTGTCCAAGCAGTTACCGTTATCATCCACCACGATGTCCTTATTTGTAGGTTGCAAGCAAGCTTCATCCTCTCCCTCAAAGTAATTAAAAGAGAACGTGAGATTTTTCAAGCAGGGCAGCGTGCAAATATTGTGGGGCATAACCCCAGTTAGGTTATTGTTCGCAATAACCAATTCCTCAATATTGTTGAGATCTGCAAAGCCAGCCGGCAAGTTTCCTGTAAGTTGATTGAAGCTGACATCAAGCACCGTTGCATTCTTAAGCTTTCCAATCTCTGGTGGGAAGCAACCTCCAAGGCTATTGCCCATGAAAATAATCTCATTCAAATTGGCCATATTGCCTATGCTGTGAGGAATGCAACCTGTGAAATTGTTATTTGCAAAAACAACAGTGGAAACCGTAGAATTGCCTATGGTTTCAGGAATGTTACATTCGAATCGGTTGTTATTCAAAAACAAAGCATCAAGATTCTTTAAGAATACTTGCTCAGGCAAACAACCTTCAAAATCGTTGAATCTGATGTCAAGATACTTCAGGTTTGGCCATGTCAAGACAACCATAGGGAAAGAACCCACAAAACGATTATTGCTGATGTCAAACTCATGCATAAGTGTAAGCTTGGATAAGCTCTCAGGCACAACTCCACAAAACCTGTTAGAGTTAATATGGAACAATGCAACATCAGTCATCAGACCCAATTCAGGTGGAAGGTAGCCAGCAATATCGGCTTGATTAATATCAACACCAGCAACAACACTCAAGTTTTGGTCATCAAGAGCTGGTGCACAGAACACCCCAGTATAAGAACAGACATTGGCACCAACCCAATTTCCGGTTGTGTTAAATGGATCAGAATATATAGCCTTTTTCCAAGCCTGGAGGGCAATGTATGCTCTTCTTAATCTTTGGTTTGCAAACGTTTCTTTAACATCAACCTCATACTCGAACTCGCTGGGAAGCTCTTCATTTTCTCGGAGCGATAAGAGCTGGCGATGAGCGATGAGAGATGCTTCAGCATCGGTCAAGGCAAGCAAAGGGGATGATAAAGAAAATACGAACAAGGTGAATATCAGAAAGCAACCTGAGGCCCTGACAAGGTTAGCCATGTGGACCCACCCTGGAGCACTCCAGGCTGCTTATAGAAGACGATGAGAAGAGGAGAATGGTTATATGTAGGGTGAAGGAACGAGAGATTCTACAACCGTTAAGAGGCCGTAGAAACAGGTCTCTCGTTTTAGGTACCGAAAAAATTTGTAATGATTTTTTTTCACACCACAGGATTTGGGTGTGCCTTCTAATTTTAGAGGCAAATGTTTGCTT
>CAOGCB010235518.1:0-10391 GCA_948266635.1 Cnidoscolus chayamansa | reverse complement strand
TTCTTTCGTATCCAATAGCATTAGAAGTAAGAGTAGGAATCCAAATAACAAGATTTTAAAGATTACAACATTCTTCTCCGTAGATTTTCTACCATAAAGCTAATACATATAAATAAATTAAAACATATTGAGTTATTTCTTGCCTCTTGTTCAAATAACCATACTCATTCCAAATAATCTTTCTCCTCGTTTGAACTTTTCTAATTGATTATCATGCTTTATTATTATTTCAAGATGTGGATTAATTTTTTCTATTTTTTTTATATGATCCAATTTTCACTTCCATAGTCATATTAAAGGAATTATCATATAGAAACCAGTAAAATTGTATAATGTAATAAAATTAGAACTTTTTCCATAGAAGATATAATCTAACAAAATATTTTTAAAAAACAAACTTAATTTGATAATTGAAATTTTAAGCAGTTTGTTTTTCTGCTCTGTCCCTCTATTCTTATATGTATCCTATTTGTAATATCTCTTACCGGACTCAAGAATATCTCGATAAGTTGTGTCATGTCGTTACGATAATAAATAATAATAGTAATATCAATAAAGTAATTAAAAAAATATTTAAAATATTATTTTTTTATTAAACTGCAAATTCATTAAGTTACAAGTTTTTTTTTTAAATACATTAGAAATTTCTGACTGTACATGCCAAAAAGAAACAAGATCATTAATTATAGTACTAACCAGTTATGATGTCTGCAGATTTATAATTTCAGCTGAAACCACTACTTTTATGGGTTAGTACTTGCGTGTGGCACAAACCAACACGTTGAGTATTTTTGCTCAGTAGGTATAGATAATAACAATAATAAAAAAAAATACCATTACTAATAACATTATTTCTAAATTATTATTCACTATCAGAATTTGACAATAATTATAATAAAATTCTAAATCTCAATATTTAAATCTCATTAACAATACTTTAATAATATAATCAATTTTAGTACCATTTCAGTGTATATTATATTCTTCACAATCAATAGCATTTTTATCAGTATCAATATTTGATTATGTATCATTTTAGTATCGATAATCGATTTAGTAATAATTCAGTCAATAACAATATTTTTGCAATTAATAAATTTTCAATTAATCAATATTTACAATAAATCATTATAAAACCCAAGATAATTATGTAGAAATAAATGCTAGACACAGAAATCAGTATGGATGAAACTCAATTAATCAGTAGGGCACTGTGTGCCAATCAGTAGGACCGAAGCCAACAATATAGTAGGGTTGTAGCCAATCAGTAGGTGGAAAACATAACGGGCTAACCATACGAGGTACCTCACTATATCTTCGATAATCCAATAGGCAGATCTACTAGTCTATGGCATGTCATACCCTTGTACTAACATCGATTTCTATTAAAATAATCTTTAGGGCTATAATATAATTTTATCACTTTTTGTTAACCATATGAAAACTCATAATTTTACAATCACTATCATTATTTATTTTCATATTATTAAAATTATAACATGATTTAGTATATAAATTTTAAGGAATTTATCCTAATATTGAAACCATATTTTTAGTCATTATTTATTATTTCCAAACATTACTATATTATTTTCCCTTAGTTCATTATGCACATGTTCCATCACTTTTTCATAATAATTTATGTCCATGTTTCATTATTTTCGTTTTATAAAATAAACTATGTTCAAGTATTATTCATTTTATGCAAACTCTAACAATTCCATTTATATTATTTTTCTTCCATGTAAGACTTATGTTTTCTTACACCTTTTAATTTTTCTTTGCACATTAGATGTTTTTATGTCCTTCTTAGTTTCTTCTAAGTTAACCATAATTTATGCAAATTAACTACCCAATTTAGTTCATTCGGTTTTAACATTTCCATATGTAAACCATACTCCTACATTGGTTCATCCATGACATTAAGTTTTAGTCCATGTTATTAATTTTTATGTACTAACCTACGGTCCATTTTACCAATTTCATGTTGGTCCATTTCATGTAAACTTCTTAATGTAACTCAATTTTTACATTGGTTTATTTGGTGTGAAAAACCTATTGTTCATTTTTTCCATCCTATGTTTATAACCCTATGTCCATATTACTTCTTCCTTGTGGTCACCTATGGTCCCAATTTGCTTTATTTATTGTAAATTGTTTTCCATGCAACTCAAGTCCCATTGTGACCACCTACTACCCAATATTGTTTTCTTTCATGAAAGCTTTTTTCCCTATAAGTCAAGTTCAACATTTTACCCATCCATTATCATACAAAAATAGGTCTCGGTTCCCCTTTACATATTGATTCCAAAAGCATGTTTGCACACAAATACATCATGTACATCACCAAAATCTCATAATATTTTAGTCACTTTAAACACCATTTTGGTAAATGCAAATTTATCACCTAACCTCATAAATAGGCTGTTGTAACTCTTCTTCCTTTTCTCTTTTCTTTGGTCCACCCTAGTCTCATTTTCTTTGTCTCACTTACTATCCACACCTTGCAAAGTTGTTGTTTCTTCCTTCCAAAGTTCCTGCTCACACCGTGACTTGCACTTAGAAAGGAGATGAAGAAAGTTTCAGTTCCTTTGTGCAATGGCTAGCTACCTTTTGCTTGAGTGTTTCTTAACTTCTTCTTGCCTAAGTTGTTGTCTTCTTTCCCCGAAATCCACCTCACCCAACGCTTGAATTTGGAGAAAAAATGGGAGGGTTTTGATGGAGAGAAGGAAAATTGATGGACACTTCTCAAGCTTTAGTTTCCAAATGAAACCATGACCCTCCTTTCCCTTTTTTATACCTCCACTTGTTCTGTTTCTTATCCATGTGTTACCTTGTCCCTTAACATATCTCAAAATGTGTTCGTGCAATGTGACAAGTGGAGAAGCACCTCCTTTAACCCTTATGTCCCACAGTCATTTGCTTCCTTGACCGAATGGGACACTTCTCTTCCCAACTTATGCATTCCTCCAACCGACACACTTCAAGGACAATTGGTCCATCTCCTCTTCTCACTCTTGACTCTCCAACTAGGCACACTCTTGTAACAAATTGTCCATGTCCATCTCTCTTGACTTCATAAACCAACTCACTTCATAACTCAGTGAATGATCCATTTCCAACTATAAATCAAACGGAAGTTCCTAACCTTAATCAGCCTTAAATCTATTCTTGGTTACACTTACACAAACTACAATTTCCATTTAAATCATAATTAACCTTAGTTAAATTTATTTCTATTTTCTCTATTATCATACTTTAATTTATTTATTTCTCATTTATTTTATAAATTGTTTTTACGTATAATATTCTATTAAAATTTCACATATCATTAAAAATATACTTTATTTAATTTAATTACATATATAATATATTTTTACATTTTATACCCAAATTACTCTAAAAATCAAGATGTTACAATTTTCCTCTCCTTAAGAAATTTAGTCCTGAAATTTAGCCCGACTTGAATAATTGCGAGTATTGTTGCCTGATTATCTCTCCACTTTCCCATGTAACTTCCTCGGACTTGTGATTTCTCCATAACACTTTCACTAACGGGACACTCTTGTTCAATAATTCTTTCACTTCGCTAGCCAAAATCTGCACTGGTTCTTCAATGGTGAAGAATTTATAGAGAAATCACAAATTGAAGGAAACAACCTAGGAGAAAGAAGAAGGGATGAAATAATAGTACCCATAGTTGTTTAAACAGTAGTAAAATTTTGGGACGAAATTTTCTAAAGAGGTGGAAAATCATAACATCCCAAACTGTGGAATAGTAGGGATAAGCTAAGTACATGTAAATATGAAGAATGTTTGAATATGTAGATATTAATAAATATGTCTATGTGGATGTAGGTTATGATAGAGTAATGACCAACATTAGTTAATAATCCACGAGCAAGGATAAACCCTAGAATATGCCTAGTTAAGGAAGAGATAAGTTAAAGGAATGGAAATGGGGGTTTATCATGAGTTGGAGTGAGTTATGTGTATTGGAGATAGTGGAGCTAAGTAGAGAAATATGTAACATGATTCTAGACCACCTTAGATGAAGTATCTCAGCCAAAGGATGGAGAAATGCATGTATATCATGATTTGAAGTGAAATGACTTGGCCAAAAGGTCTAGTTTGGAGGCATATCTTGGCCATGAAGGGGTGTATCTTGACCAAGTGATGAGGAAGAACATGTATGACTCGGTTTTGATGTAGAAGGCTCGACCAAGGGTCTTAGATAAAGATGAATCTCGGCATAGGATTTGTATCTCAGTTAAGGAAGAGAAATGAGGGAGTTTATGAGGTTGAGTTACTATAATGGTGAGGTAGATAAGAGAGAGAATTATCTCGGCTAAGACTTAGAGGATCAGAAAAATTGGACAATTAGGTCATGGAAGATTCAGTTATGATGAAGATGAGATGGAGAAATATGTCATGATCATGAAATGAGGAAAGATGGCTCGATTTTGATAGGAAGAGAGAAGAATGGAAAGACTCGGCCTTATGAAGATAAGGTTCGGTTTGGCATATAGAGATATGAGAGAAAGAGAGACAAGGTTCGGCCATAACAAGGATGAGATAAGGAGATGTATGTAATAATCATAGGACATGTTCTAATGTCTTGATCTTGGATGAGAGTGAAACATGAGAGTAAGAGAGAAACATCACAACATGATTTTGGGATGAGAGATGGGAGATGACTAAATGTGTGACATGGCTTGAAAATGGGTGAGATAGAAAGGGGGAGTTAAGGATGGTTTGGCCATGATTGGAAGAGATAAGGAAATGATCACTTAGATGCAAGATGGTCGTAAGTGAATCATAGCCAAAATAGGTAGAGATGAGGGATGAAGTGGTGAAGGTTTGGTTCATGAGGGATGAGATAAGGAATGATCTATTATACATGATGAAGAGATGATAGACATGATCAACTCATAATAATAATCCACTTGTCAAAGAAGAGAGATTAGTTAATCCACCTATCAAATAAAATAGATTAGTGGCATCACAATTTAACTTAAGAGTAGCACATGTCCTAACACATGTCCCAAGTAAGAGTTAAGTGGTAAGAGAGAAGGGATATATAAGCCTAAAATCATAGTTGGTTTCGGTTGGACTAAGGAGAGAAAGAGAAGAAAGATACATAGAGTTTCTCATGTGGGGAAGTGAGAAAGAGAGATCCCATTAGTTAAGGAATGAGGAGACATAAAAGAAGTGTTACTAATGTCATTTGAAGACAAAGGAGGGGAAAGCTATAGCAAAAGTGGGCTATTCTAGGATTCAATTATGGCATAGAAGGAAGGAAGGAAGAAGAAGAAAGAAGAGGGAAGAAAAAGGAAAAGCCATCTCCAGGTTAGGTGACTTATATATAAAATAGATTATGTTAGGTGATATATATATATTTGGTGCATTGTATGTTATATATGATTATCTAAGTTAGGTATTATACATTTAAGGAGAAAGAAGATAGATAATTTGATTAAAAAGGGATTATCTAGGTTGAATACTATAAATGATAACTTGGACTAGGAAGTAAATATACATATTCACAGAATGAGTGGAAACTATTTAATGGTAATAACATGCATGCTAATAAAATGGGTAGTTTTAGATTAAGACTTAGACAAGACCTATATATTTACTGTGAAAATAGGAATAAATGAGTAAGGGAAAGTTAATCATGAAGGATAAAGATAAATGAGAATAAACAAGTCATTTAAAGAATAGGAATAAGATGAACACTATTGAAAAGCAAACGAGGATTATAAGATAAGTAACAAAAGAATGTTAAGATATAACTTGGTAATAAAGCTATTTTGGTTATGACATAGCATAATTCTTTGTGCATGGCTCAGTCAAAATACAATAAACAAGAGTGGAATGAGATAGAAATGTAATGTCTCGATTGGGAGTGAAATGGGCGTGATACGAATTAGGAGTCTCGGTTTGGAGTGGAATGGGCGTGATATGAACTAGGAGTCTTAGTTTGGAGTGAAATGGGTATGGTATGAATTGTAAGTCTTGGTTAGGTAATGTCTTAAAGTATTAAATATATGAACTTGGAATATGAAATAGTGGTTGAATGTGACAATTTTAATATAATAGTGGAACATGATAAATAAGAAAGTAATGAATGACTTGATGTGTGAGTAAACAATGAAATATGATGGATGTTGAACTTACCTGGAAGAATATGATATGAACTGAAAATGGGCAATTTAGTGAACTTGATACAAATAATAAGTTATGGAAGAATTATTAGTATGAATTAATAATGTAAGACTTAGCTCCGGTTGTTGATGTGAGATAAGAGGTTAGATTAAGGGTATGACATGTCATAGGGACCGCAATTGCCTATCTTGCATTTCTAATGGATTTTTGGGGCTACAGTTAGACACTCTCACATGAATTGGCTGACACGCCCTCCACTAAACTGAAATAGTAACCTCCCTTATCTATCGGTTGATCCTACAGAAATGATGTGGGTCGTAATACTGAATGTTTAATAAGTAATGATATGACCTAAATAATAATTAACTTAATTATGCATGGCTTAATAATGTGTGCCTTATAATGTATGTTTAAAATACTATGTGTTCACATATAGGTGGTTAAGAAATATTGTGCTAGTAAGTTAATAGTAACTATATAATGGAAACATGTAACAGAATATTAATCGATGGTAAGAGTAAATTATGTAAATGATGAATTAATTGGTAAGCATAGAATTAGTAGTCCTATTGTTAATATAGTAGATTTACTAGATAAATATGCTATAATAATATTAATGATAAATTTTAATAATATTATAATGCATTGGGTCTAATAACTACGTGGTAATAAATTAATACCATAGGATTTATGCATTATTATTATATTTTATTTCTATTCTACACCCACTGAGCAAAGTGTTTAGCGTGTTGATTCTTACCTCACACATGTATTGAGAGACACGATATTTGAAAGTCTGAAGAGAAGATCTGCAAAGGTAATTGGTTCTACAGTTGGTTTGTACTTTTTATTGTACGAGTTATTCTAGTATATGGCATGCACATAGGAGTTTAGATTTAACTATAGTAACATGTAGACAATTATATCACTTTATGTAGCTTAACTGTTAGAAGTCCATCTGTTAGTTAAATTTACTGTTGATTTTAAATAAAACGACCATTAATAGACTCACATCATAAGTAGAGCACACTCTATCTGGATTATTCATAATTCGTGTCGAGGGTGTTACAATACCATTTCTTTATGTAAACCCTAGTCCTACATTGGTTCATCCATGATATTAAATTTTAGTCCATGTTATTAATTTTTATGTACTAACCTATGGTCCATATTACCAATTCATGTTGGTCCATTTCATGTAAACTTCTTAATGTAACTCAATTTTTACATTGGTTTATTTGGTGTCAAAAACCTATTGTTCATTTTCTCCATCCTATGTTTATAACCCTATGTCCGTACTGCCTCTTCCTTGCGGTCACCTATGGTCCAAATTGGTTTATTATGTGTAAATTCTTATCCATACAACTCAAGTCCCACCGTGACCACCTACTACCTATTATTGTTTTCTATCATGAAAACCTTTTTTCCTTACAAATCAAATTCAACATTTTACCCATCCATTACTATACACAAATAGGTCTTGGTTCCCCTTTACATCTTCATTCCAAAAGCATATTTACACACAAATACAACATGTACATCACCAAAATCTCATAACATTTTAGTCACTTTAAACACCTGTCGCTTGTAGTAATAAAAAGAGTGTTCTCACGAGAAATGGGTTATGTCTACTTGCTACTTATTCTTAACATTTATGTTTACAATAATAAAACTTTAATTAAATATATTATTCTACTTCTAAATGTACTGAATATACTAAATTACTTAATTAAATAGGAGTTACATCAACCTACTTAGGGTTATTGATCATGCCTAAGATGTTCTTGCCTTTAAACAAAATGTGTATTCATGCAATAAGTGTTTCTTTAAATGCACTCGGTAAAATATAATCCAACCTTTTGGTATAGGATTACTATATTTTCTTTATGTAATTTTACATACATCAAATGCCTTATTCTACCAAAGATTAATCATAAATCTTGTTCTTTGATTATTTCAACAAGTTAGAATTAATTTCGAAAAACTAAGTTAATGATTTGAAATGTAACTTACTTAAAACATATACTGTGTTTAAATAAATTCTACCTCTTTGATCTAACTAAATTATTTCCTTATAAGAATATAATACCAGTTATTTGATTTAAACAAAGATCAAAAGATAACTTTAAAGAAACTTTTATTGAGAATACCAACATTACATCATTGTTTTGAGTAGAGAATAACTAAGAGCAACATACAAGGAGTCTTAATGAACAAGAAAAGATAAAAGAAATCAAACTCTCGCCTCCAGAGGACGTTACGCCTCGAGGAACTCCTTGATATATTTCTGGCAAGAACAAATAAAGTGACGTTAGTTAAATTTTTTCTAAGTGTATTCCTTCTTTTGTGTTGTAGAATTCTCTTTATTGATGATGATTTCATCTTGTTATGACTGGTATTTATAGAAAAGGATAGGGGAGTAGTTTTGAAGATGATTGGCTGGCCAAAATATGTGTTTCAACTGGCTTTTAGAGGGTGTTTCCGAAGGGCTTTATTGAAGCAAGGCAACTCTCTGGAAAATAGGTAGTTTTTGGCTTCTGGAGGAATGAGTCGCGCTCGCAAACACTAGAGTCATGCTCGCAACTATCGCTACGTAGTTACTACCAAACTTCATGCATGCAATGAGCCTGCGTGCCTCAGAGTCGCGGTCGCAAGTCATGCTGATCTTCTATATTTAGCCAAATTTTGATCTTTTATGTACACATTTGAAGCCATATACAATCCAATCCTTGTATTCCTACCTGAAACATTTCTAACAAAAAACAATACAATAAAACGTAAAATATGAAAAAGCACACATGCAATCATGCAAAATAACTTAAACTTATGTGTCGTTTTGGTGATGCTATCAACACCATTTTGGTAAATGCAAATATACCACCTAAACTTACAAATAGGTTTTTGTAACTCTTCTTCCTTTCCTCCTTTCTTTGGTCCACCCTAGTCTTGTTTTCTTTGTCTCACTTACTGTCCACACCTTGCTCAAATAGTTCTTAAATTCCTCTTGCTAAGTTATTGTTTCTTCCTTCTAAATTTCCTGCTTACACTTTGACTTGCACTTAGAAATGGGATGAAGAAAGTTTCGGTTCCTTTGTGCAATGGCTGCCTACCTTTTGCTCGAGTGTTTATTAACTTCTTCTTGCCCAAGTTATTGTGGGCTATCATGTAGAATTTATGAAATTGGATAAATAAGTTGATTTGGACGGTGAAGAACTTGTGCCTAATATTATTATATCAAAGGCTTTGACCTTTCTAATTCAAATAAGAGAAAGGTGAACTTGCATCGAACTGAAATCATTGAAATATAATTTTATAATCGAGTCAAGAAAATGAGTTTCAGAGTGATTCTATGGGATTATAATATTATCTTCATTAGTTGCTTATGAGCATACAGGATGGATGATTTGTTGCAGTAGCAATTTGATGAGCCATATAGGAATAGGAGTAGTTGTTGATTTGTTATTTTAGATCATGCAGTTGTTTTCTTCTAGTGGTTATCTTATACAATTGTTTACTTTTAGTGGTTATCTTATGAAATTGTTTACTTTTAGTGGTTATCTTATGCAATTGTTTACTTTTAATGGTTATCTTAGTCTCTCAAATCATGTACGAGGAAATAGGGTAGTTGTTGAATCTCATTTATAGTTAAACTCTTGTTTGTTGCTAATAAAAGAGTAGAGAGATATTTCAAAGAATCAATTGTGGCCTTGTCCTCACCCTAAGGAGAACATTCTAGTCACTCATAGCTTGGTCTGGGACCTATAAGTGGTATTAGAGCCTTGGCAACCAACAAGGAATGCATCGAACTATTGAAGTTTGGTTTCAGAGGGCTCTAAAATGATTTCTCACGAATAGAGTGTCACATCTCCCATGACATACCTCCCACAGAATGATTAATGATTTTCCCCTTCCTCTACAGGAAAACCAATAATCACCCTGTAAGGGATGATTAGGATCACAGCTCAATGAAAACCTGTATAAATTTTTTCGCATTTTCTAAATAATTTAAAACTTCATTATCCAGTCCAACAAAAATATTTTATAACACATTTTTCAATACTACATCAGAGTTTAAATACACGCAGCTTACATATGTTTACTTTACATTACTGCCTCAACTAACGTGATAATTACAAAATACAACTGTTTATACATTACAAAATGTATTGGGATATATATTCATGTACAACTATTACCTCTATAAACTTATTAGCAAAATTCAC
>CAOGCB010235242.1:0-12844 GCA_948266635.1 Cnidoscolus chayamansa | reverse complement strand
CCATAAAAATATTAATTATTATTGATTTAAAAAATCTCAAAATTTAAAATCTTCTCCTTAAAATTAAGGCAGTACAAACAAAATAATTATTAATTTAATAGATTTAAATTATATTTACAAGTGAAAAGTACAATTTTTTTTTAATTGAGGTCCAACCAAAACTCTCTCTCTCTCTCTCTCTCTCTCTCTCTCTCTCTCTCTCTCTCTCTCTCTCTATATATATATATATATATATATATATATATATAAAACCGGAAACTGCTTTGAAACAAAACTGAAATATATATGAATAAGAACCGATTTAAACCAATTAAAAAAATTCAATCTGATTTTGAGTGAAGGCACCAAAAAAATTATAGAATCGTTGATTGTAAATCAAAACCGTAGCTAGGCCTAGCGTGGCAGCTACAGCACACACTAAGAAGCTAAAGAAGCATGACAAGATGGATGATATGATATGATTGCACAGAGATTAGTGAGACATTATTGTTAATAAATCTATTAGTCAATCCTCCAAAAGCTAAATGAGTTTGCGAGGTGAGCTGAATGAAGACAGAACATGGAGGTTCCTCTCTGGGACCCAATTTTTAATTCCTCAAAGCCACATGTCTCTTTCAATCTCTTCTCCACTTTTCAAACGCAGACCCTTCCCCACCATTTTAATCCCATATTTTCCAACACCACACCAAGAAGAACCGTAGACAATTCCTATGGATACAGTCCTTATCATCTCCAAATTTGTTTTAGATCTGTGCTGATCATGATCATCCAGAAATTCAGGGTTTTTAAGGATGCATGTTTTTGGAGCTTTCTATGTATGAGATTTGATGTTGAGGTCGATTGTTATTATGGTTCTGCTTGCTCTTTCTCTTTTGCTACTGCCGGTGGTTTTGCCTCCCTTGTCGCCACCTCCTTTGTTGTTCTTGTTTATTCCTGTTTTAATCATGACTCTTCTCATTTTCTTGGCTTTATCTCCTTCACATGAAACCAATATCGCCGTCAATGATACTGTTTGATATCGAGAAGAATCTTGGATCTCGCTCCATGGATTTGATCTCATCTCATTTCTTGATTCAAGAAAAGTCTGGATGATTGATGGATGGATGGATGAACGCAGCAAATCAAGAAAAGCATTGATTCAAGAAAAACTCTATCAGAAAGAAGACGATGATGAGAGCGATGTCAGATTTGTGCAAGTGTGAGTTATTATTATTATTATTATTTCCTGCTAAATTTGCATTGTCTGAGGATCTGTACGTTAAGTTTGTTCATTTTTTATGTGCATATTTTAATCAAACAAGAAGGAAATTTACATAGATATTGTCATTGACCATGGTTCTCTCTCTCTCTCTCTCTCTTCTTGTTCTTTCTCTCTCTCTCTCTCTCCCTCTCTTCTTGTTATTTTCTTCCTTCATCAAATGGATACGATCTGTGTTTCCTTCTAAAAAATGGAAACTTGATGAACAATACCATGATGATTGATCATATGCATCTTGATAAGTATAAGCAGAATACGGTATCAGTCTTAATCATCAGTGTAGGAGTCTTTATTTAAATTTAAAAAAATCATAATTAGTCTTAGAGATAACTCCAATATTATTATTAAAAATTATTAATTATTTTAGATTTTTTTTATTTCAAATTTGAATTAATGCAAAAGGGATTAGTGGCATGCTTAAACCAAGATGACCTAACAAAGATCTCTAATAAAACAACACGTGTGAGAAGATTCCATTTGGATATTTCCTTTATTTTAAAACCGTAAGGTTAGATTACTTCATTCCCTTATGATTATCAAGAAACCTGTATTAGTTGCTACTTGCCACCCACTTTCACTTTTCTGGAAATTAATTAAAAGTTGTGATATTTAGGGCTATTTCTTGCTAATTACCTATCAAAATCTCAACTAATTACCCAACCCAAATAATGCACAAAGTGTCTGGATTTGGTATTATTATTGAGATTATCTTCTTTTTTTTTTAGGTATGCTCTTACACGTTATCATCAAGTCTTAATTCCAAATAAAATAAGTTGGGATCGGCTGTATAAATTTTCTAACAAATAAGCTCATAATCAATATCAATAATCACTCCATTCAGGTCTATTACTAACTAAATCCGCATCAATATTTAAGGCTCGTAAGTCTTTATTTATTACTTTCTTACAAATCGTCCTAAGTGTACCTCGACCTTTCTTAACCCCATCAACCTTCAAGTTCTCCCACTTGCGAACTGCTGCATGGGAAAGTCTCCATAAAACATGTCCAAACCATCTAAGTCTTCCTTCTCTCACCTTATCACCAACTTCTATTACCTGAACTTTCTACCGAATATGCTCATTTTTAATTTTATCGCTTTTACACATAAAAAAAATAAAATAAAAGAGATTATATTATTAGTTTATATGGTATGAAAATAAGCTTTACGACCCATAAATCTAAATTTAATATAAGTTTATGTACTAATTATGTAGATTTAATTAATTTTGTATAAGTTTAATATAGAAAAAATTAAGCTAATGATTGTGTAGTTTGTTCTCCTGTCTTTATTATTATAAATTGACATTGCTCAATAAGATAGAAAATTTAACCTTGTCGAAAAAAAAAGGAAAAAAGAGAAAAGTGTTATTTTTTATTTTATTTTATATCATATAAGATGTCAATTAAACATTATATATTTAATTATTTATTTTGGTAACTTTTTCCTATTTATATGTTATATTTATTAAATTTAAATACATGTCATTAATCCAAGAACTATACATAATTTACACAATAAAACATGATAATTCAATTTGTTAATTTTACTGGCTATAATATTTTATCAATAAATGATCGATAATTTATGCATTAATAATTTAAATGGCCGATAAATATTCGATAATATATTCTATTAAATATTTCTATTATAATTTAATCGATAAATTTTTTCTATTATTTTTTATATTTTTTGTAATGATATAATTTATTTATTTGCACAGAATTTAAATATATTTTTTATAATAATATAATTTATTTATTTATAGCAAATTTAAATATTTTTTGTAATGATATAATTTATTTATTTACACCGAATTAAAATACATCTCTGCTTAGGTCTCCCATCTTAGTATGAAATATGTTCTAAAAGGGATCAAAATGCTATATTTATGATTTTTTTTACTCTCTTAATAAAAAAATATTTTTTATTATAAATTACGATGAACAAGAAATATGCAATATAATAAAAATAAAAATAAGAAAAATATAAAAATTGAGAGAATATTTTTTTTTAATTAGGTGCTTTAACTTTTGTATGATACATCTATTTATAGGGTCTCAACCATTAAAATTATAACATATATTACAAAAGAAATTAATACACATAATTATTAATTTCTCAAAAGTTACAGTTGACAATGTCTTAGTGAATAAATCTGCTAGATTGTCACTTAAACGAATTTTTTGAACATCCATATCATCGTTCTTTTAAAGACCATGAGTAAAAAAAATTTCGGTAAAATATACTTCGTTCTATCTCCTTTGATGTATCATCCTTTTAATTAAGCTATGCACACTGTATTATCTTTATACAATATTATTGAAATATTCTCCTTTACAGCTAAACCACATATATTCTGAATATATTGGGTCAATAATCTCAGCCAAACATACTATCGACTCGCCTCATATATTGCAATGATTCTGCATGATTTGAATATATAGCCGCTAGAGTTTGTTTTATAGAACTCCATGATATAACTGTGCCTCACATGTGAATAAGTAACCGGTTTGAGAAAGAGCTTTATATGGATCATATTAATATCCTATATATGCATAACACATTAATTGTGATCTCGATTCATTTGAATAAAATAACCATATATCAATTGTTTCTTGGAGATAACGAAATATATGTTTAACTTCATTCCAATGTATTCTTATTGGATAAGAAACTAAATCTTGCTAATAAACTGATAGCAAATGTTATATATGGACGTGTATTTTGCTAATAATATTATATATGGACGTGTATTATTAGCAAAATACATCAATGCTCCTATAACACTAAGATATTGTACTTCAAGACCAAGAACTTCTTCATCGTTTTCTTGAGGACGAAAATGATCTTTATTTACATCTAGCAATCTTACAATTATTGGAATACTTAATGGATTTGTCTTGTCCATATAAAATCATTTTAACACATTTTCTGTATAAGTTGATTGATGGAGGGAAATTCTATCTTTTAAATGTTCGATCTGTAAGCTGAGGCAAAACTTTATTTTTCCAAGATCTTTCATTTCCAATTCTTGTTTCAAATAATTTGCTGCCTTTTGAAGCTCTTCAGGAGTTTCAATATTTAAATCATCAACATACACAATAATTATAATAAATTCTTATCCATATCTTTTTACAAAAACACATGGACAAATTAGATCATTTTTATAACATTCTTTTAATAAATTTTCACTAACATGTTTGAACCACATACGTCTAGATTGTTTTAATCCATATAAAGATTTTTGTAATTGTATTGAATAATTTTCTTGAGAAATTTTACATGCTTTATGCATTTTAAATCCTTCTGGGATTTCATATAGAATTAACTATCAAATGAACTATATAAATAAGCTATCACAACTTCCATTAAACACATCTCAAGCCTTTTATATACTGTCAGATTGATAAGATATCTAAATGTAACTACATCTACTACAAGAGAATATGTCTCTTTATAATCAATTACAAGTCTTTGCGAAAAACCTTGTGCTACAAATCGTGCTTTATATCTTATGACATCAATTTTCTCATTTCTTTTTCGTACAAATCCCCATTTGTACCCTACTGGCTTTACACTTTTAGGTATTTGGACTACAAGTCCAAAAAAATGATATTTTGAAAGTGAATTTAATTCTGCTTGAATTGCGTCTTTTCATTTTTGCCAATCATCTCTATGTCTACATTCTTCAACTGATCTAAGTTCAAGATGCTTATTTTGTTATATGATATCAATAGCCATATTATAAGCAAAAATATTGTCGACAACAATATCTTTTCTGTTTCATTTTTCACCAACAGAGACATAACTGATAGAGATCTCTTTATTTTCAATATTTTTAGGTACCTGAATCTCTTTTGGGGTATTACGATTAGTTATGTCTCAAATATCTTTATGAATACCTGCCTCCATAATATAATCATCTTAAGTATTTGCTTCTTTCTTTTTTCTAGGATTTTTGTCTTTTGAACCAATCGGTTTATCCTACTTCAAGCATGGTTTACTATTATTTGCACTATCAAGTTGTCCTACAGGGACATCAATTCAAATTGGAGCATTTTCAGCTGGTACATGTGATTTAGTGGCTCTTTTGTATCAGTAAATGCATTTGGCAGTTTGTGTGAACCGCCTTTGTGTGAAATTGCAACTGTACAGATCGCTCAAGTAATAAAGTGATAAGTAGAGTATCTTTTCTACGAGGAATTGTGTTTAAGTACTAAATTAAGGGTGAAACCATTATTTAGACTATTGATATTGCGAAAAATAAACTAATTAACTAAAAAATTAAAATGCAAATTATGCTAAAGAAATCAAAGAATGTAATTAAAACTATAAGAACAACTAAATTTAAACACCAAATTAACTGAGATAAAAATCAAATTTAATGAAAGTTATTTCAAAGAATTGAGTTTTATATTTAATATGAATTTCCTTCAATTTAACCTAAATTTCATTTGATTTAGCCAAATAATGGGCAACTATGAATTGAAGAGAATTAATTCTATACTCACTAGGATTGTCTTTCAAGATATCAAAGTTATATTTTCGATAAAATATTTTCTACTTTCGTGGCTCTTGATTTAAATAAAACCCATTAAGTTCTTTAATTAATCCTAAATAGTCCTCCCATAACATTAGCCCATCTCTAGGTCAAAGATTATAGGTTCTAAATCTTGGATTCCTACCATTACTTTTCACCTCTCAGTTCTTCAATTAATGATTCAAATCATCACTTTAGCTGACTAATTATAAAGCAAACCAGTAAATCACAAGAAATAAAATCAATCACAATTCACACATCATTGGCTCAAATTAAAAAAAAAACTCATGATTAAAATCAAGTAATTATGTAATGCATATTTAACGTGAAACTAATGTGTTTAATTTAAACATCATGATGCGTGAGTATATTGTAAATATTTTTTTGTAAATATAATGCATAATAATTTTGCATTCACTCACATGTGCCTAGCGTGCAAAGACTGGTCTTAGTTTGCCATTGATGTCCTTATGCCCTAGTGTTCGATCTTACATGAGGACTTAAGGTTAGAGACTAAACTACTAATTAATTACCTCTTAAACATACTCTAAAAACATCCTAAAAATCCTCCATAACATCACATAAAAACATAGTCTATAACTCATTTTGGGTTATCGGCAGGGACTTTTGCTGCAAGGTTTGGTGGCTCAAGGCCCTTGTACGGAGACAAAACTTGTTTTTGGACCCTCTTTCGGCTGCTAAAACCTAATTCAAAACTCCCTAACCTAACTTTCAACGACATCTTCGGTGGCTAAAATATTTTTTATAAAGAAAAAAAAAATGGTTTAGGAAGCATCCTTCAATTGCCAAACTTTATTGGGTGGAGTCCAATTTCAACAACCAAAACTCTCCTTCGAGGATTGAAACTGAGTTTTGGTGAAATGCCAAAACCGAGTCTTTCCACATGTAATTCTTACCAAACCTCCATTTGTCTTATTTTACATTTCTAAAACACTTTTAAACATTTCATCAACCTTCATTCAAATCATAAATACTATTAAACATAACATGCAAAGTATTTGTTTACATTAACATCCACTTTTTCTTTAAATTATTTTCCAAAGTTTGAATTTCTTCAAACTTTACCAACAATCAATATGCGAAGTTATCATTGTGTATTTTAGTATCCGTAAACACTATTCAACTGAACATATGACCATAATGTGAGATTCTTCAATAATCTAACTTAAATTTTCATTTTAGATTCATAACCCTAAAGTTAACATATTTTCCATCATTTCCCTTGTATGCATGTGACTAGATCCTTCATTAAACATCAAAACATCATTTTATTTAGAAGATATAACCTGTTTAGAGATGAAAATCAGTGAAAGCTTCAAATTTCTCATAATCTTATCAACTTCACCTATAAAAATTCCAAACTTTCGAGTACCTCGAATCTTTTGGTAAAAACCCTTTATAGTTGATAATTTTTCTTCAAAATCCTTCAAGGAAACTGATGAGGTTGGAGAAGCTTGTTTAGAGAGAATTTGAGTTAAAAAAATTTCTTTGAATTTAGTTTCCACCCCATTGTATAGTAGGGTTGGCAGAGCCATTTTGACAGCCGAACTTTAGGTTTGATTGAACTTGGATTTTGGGTCCGTCTTTTAAAAACTTTTCATCAAAATCATTTTTAATACTTTTAAACATCTTAAATTTTTTATTTTAACCCTTAATCACCTTTCCGATTCGATTTTCATATATCCATAAAAATTCTATTTGAGAATTAAGTTTCGACATTAGAGAGGTATCTGATGTCACATACTACACATCACATAGTCATAATCGCCACTACCTAACTATAGCTATACCCACAATTGCCATTACCATAATTGCCATTACCACTAATCACCATATATCATTATCACTTATTATAACCAACATAAATTAACTATATATTAAAATAAGAACTATCATTACATTACTTAGTTTTCTTTTCTTTTTTTTTTCCACAAACATAATAATGTAACGACAATTATGTTATATTACATCCCATCATTCATTACATTACATTATTTCATTCATTATTGTACATAATTAATTAAATTGAATTGGATTATGTCATACCAAACATACAATATCACCACTTTGAAAGAAGAAGGAACTTATTTATTCAAACAAATCAAGAGTGAATTGCGAACACCATAATAAATTTGGCATTTTATGAAGCAAAAGTAGGAAGTTAAAATTGGTGATGGGTCCCACTAGCCCTCTCTTCCTACCTCAGATGAGAAAATTCATGCATGCGCTGTTCTCAAATTCATGAGTACACTTTGAAATTTTATGGTTTTTCCACTCAATTATTTCTCTTTTGCTTTTGCCCATTTACATCTCTTTATCTCCATTCAATTTCTTCAATTCACCCACTATATATGTTTACTCACTTATCCTAAGTTTTATTTATAATTATCTTTATTTAATAAATGTTACTTAGGGTATGCCACTTATAAAAATATTTAGGATTCTAAATAAATTATATTGTTCATTAGATATTTGAGAATTGACTCGATAAAAATTTTAATTTATTTTTTTAAAATTTATTAAGTTCAAGACTCATTTTTGCACGTTTACGGTAAACGAGTTAAGTTTAAATTAATATTTAGTTCGATAAGCTTTAAAAGCTTATTTGTTTATAAATTAACATACTAATTTATCAATATATTTATTTAATTAAAATTATTATTTTAAACTAAAAATTATCATAATTTAGATGAACCGTTGAGGAGCTATTTTAGAGTTGATTCAATGAAAATTTATTCAATTTATCTTATTTATAAAATGAATGAAATTTGATCTTATTAATATTAAGTTTAAATTTAAAATGAATTTAAGTCGATTAAAAAGAATTAACGAACTGAATTTATTGTTCAAAACTCGTAATTATATCTAACATATATGCATTAGTGTTGCTAATTAATTTAATTAAATGATTCAAACTTAATAAATTTTTATTTATGATAAAATAGAATGGTATAAATCAATTTGAATGATAATAAATATCTCCTTTTGAAAGAAAATATGATAGCTTAAACATTCATGTGTAACCCTTTGCTTAAATTTTAATCTAAGAATCCTTTTTCAATTCAATCTATGACCTCTACCATATGTTGATATTAAAGGTTCTTGAGACCTTTCATCTTTCTAGTACATGTTCTTGCTTTCGCAACAATATTAAAAAATATTTATTATAATAAAATAATTAATTTTCTTCCAATTTAATTAATTATTATAGGACAAAGATAAGAATAATATTTTTAAGAAATGATTGCATTAGTTGTTTGTGGCAACTTGGAGGTGGGTAAGAGAAGTTGTAGCATTAGAAATCTGCAGAGATGTTGAACCCACTGCCAATTCCATAATGAAAGTAGAAACACATCACCATGGATTTTATTATGGGATTACTTATAAGTTTCAACATGGTTCAATATAGGTTATATAGATTGACTAGTACATTTCATTTCTATCAGTAGAGCTGAGCATCGGTTTCGAACCAAACCAAATAAAAAATTTAAATAAATTGAAAATATGAAATATACCAATTGAACTGAATAGGAAGGAGAACTAAATTAAATTGAACTAATGATTTCGTTCGATCCAAATTGATTGATTTTAGATTTATTCAATGGACTTTATTTAATTAGATTTAACTTTTCTTATTTTAGACCTAAATACCTTGTTTAATTCTTATTTGAACCGAAAACTAGATTTAAACCTTAATTTGACATTTAAACATAATAGTTACAATTTAACATTTAATAATTAATTAATTAAATATATTAATGGTATGCATCTAAAAACTATAAAAATGAAAAAATTTATAATTTTACATAGTTCAAATCCCTAAATATAATAAAATACAATTCATATAATAAAGTAAAAATTCCAAACCATATGATAAAATACAAATTATAAGTCCTAACTAGTGATTTTGATTTGATTCGGTTTAATTGATTTTTCTTCTCAAACCGAACCAAACTAAAATCACCGAATATCTTTGAAAAATAAAATTGAATAGAATCAAAATTATTCCAAAAGCAAACTAAATGACCAAATTAAATCAACTCGGTCAGTTTATTTGGTTCAACCTGAATATTGCCCAACCCTACCTATCGAGATTTGGTTTTCTGTTGATAAGCTAGCACATATTTATATAGAGACATTGTCGTAGTGCATGGAGAACCAGAGCATATAACATCTGATTGAGGACCCCAATTCACCTTGACATTCTAGAGAAGTATGGAGAATACTATGGGTACTCGATTAGCCTTCAACACAACCTTCCTCCTACAGATTGACGAATAATTAAAAAGGACCATCCATATCATTGAGGCTATGTTAAGTGTAACACCCGACACTTTTCCGATGTCGGATTCTGAGTTTTCAATCGAAATATTCATGGAATTTTCAAAAAATGGGTTGGAATAGTAATTAGGCACTAAAATGTTAAGTTAAAAGACTTAAAGGACTAAAATATAACTTTCAAAGACAAAATGAAAAGAATGAAAAGTTGAAGAATTAAAGTGAAGTTGGGCTAGGGCAAGCTTGGAAGACCAGGTTCGGCTGCCGAAAATAGTTTGACACCTCTACTATAAATAGTAGAGACAGCCGACCAAATGAAGAGTTTGGCAAGTTCACAACTCTTCTTTATTTTCTCTCAACCCTCATAGAAAACTCAAGACAACAAACTCAACCTAGAATCAAAAGAACAAGTTAAAGTTAAAGAAGAGGATTGAAGGAAAGCTTTAAGGAAGGAACAACTAGAAACTGGAGAAGAGGAAACTTGGATTCAGTTCTACAACAAGTTACAATTACAAATCTAGGTTAGAAAGAAGTTAGAAATTATAAAATACTAAAATTTTGTTGCATGCATGGAGGTTAAGTTATGTTAATAGTGAATTGATGAAAGATGATGAAATAATAGGAGGTTAGAGGAAATGAAATCATGCATGTATGTAAAAGAGCTAGAATACACAGAAAATGAAATAATGTTAATGCTTGCATGTAAATGAAATTAGAAGTAAATGAAGAAGTAAACATGTTTAGGTTTATGGAAGTTATATAAAAATGCATGAAATGATGAAATATTGAGTTGCATGTGATTAGCTAAGTTGATAATGTTGAAAATGAATGTTTAGAAGTAAATTGGATTGAGTTGCAGGCTTTGGAATGAAAATCATACAACAACCTAAGGTTTTGGTCTCTGCCAAAACCTAGGTTCAGTGTCCTAAAGTGGTTTAGGCTGCTGAAACTGAAAGCAACTAACTAGGGAAGTGAAAACTAGCTTCGGCTATTGAAGGTGGACTTTTAGCCACTGAAACTAGTGGCAAAGTGGGATTGTGGCAATTGAACCATAATGTTCGAAAGGGGGACTTTTGTCTCTGTTCAAAGGACCTTTAGTCGTCAAACTTGCCGTTGAAAGTCCTTTGCGCAACAATTCTAACCTAAATTGCTAGGAATGTTCAGGATATGTTTATGATATGTTCTATGGTGCTTTCTGGGATGTTTTAAGTTTGTTCTAAAGTTAAATATTGAATCTTTAATCCAAAGTCCGAAATACAGAATTAGACCCTAGAACTCAAGGATATTAGTGACGAACCGAGAATTCGTCAAGTACGTCAAAGTTTCTAAGTGAGTGGATACTTACTAAATATTTTATGATATAGAAATACATGTTTACGGCGTGCTCATGCATCATGACCATTACAAGTTATTTTTTATTAGATCACGAGATATGTTACATTGCATTGATTCCATGATCTGTGAATGGTAATATTGTGACGACTCTCAATCATATATGTTATTTTTATGATGACCACAGATGATATCCCTTAGAATGTCCCTCAGATATGTATGTATGTATGTATGTTCGGCATGTCCTTTGAGATATACTATGGACTGTCCCGTAGAAGTAACACCAAAGTGGTTGGGACATTTGAAGGGATATCTATGTCTTTGCCAACTGGAAGCTACCTAGGGATCTTGGTGACAATATTATCTAAGGTGAAATGTTTGACTATGTTGCATGTACATGAGCACAAAAGTAATGTTTTTATATTTATATTTTCAATATCTGCTCACAAAGCTATTCCAAAATAGCTTATCTGTTATGTCCTCTAATCCCATCCTCGATTCTCGATCCTATTTTTCATTGGTATATAGGATGTATTGGAAAATGTCAAGTAGCTCGGACGTGATACTATGATTTAGTTTATGTATGTTGCCCCTAGGTTATGTAAAATGTACGATGTTAAAGAATATGTTTTCATGGTCTCATGTATTTTAAATTTTCATTTCGATTTTTGGTACTCATGTTCATGTTTATAATGCATAAGTAAGACACATGTATTAGGAATTTAATTATTCCTTAAGTTTTATGTTGCACCTAAATCCTATAAATGCATCATACTTTACATTAATGATGATGTTAATGTTTATAAAAATGTTAATGGAAATGGAATATGTTAATGTTACGTATATTTACAGCTTGTTAGGGTTTCAGTCATCTTCGGATTGTCAGGATTCTAACACCGGTAGCAGTCGATGAGAGCGGGTTGTTACATTGAGGATGTGTGTGCTAGATTTTAGAGGCTATTTGAAGCAACACTTAATATTGGTAGAGTTTGCTTATAACAGTAACTACCATTCAAGCATCGTTATCATTCTTTATGAGGCATTATATGGGAGAAAGTGCATATCGCCTATATATTAGGAAAAGGTTAGGGAACGAGCATTTGTTAAACTAGAGATTCTGGAGATCACAAATAGAGTGGACTCAGTACGGTTGTAGTAGACAAAAAAGCTATGCATATGTCAAGAATAAGTAACTAGTTTTTCAGGAAGGCGATATGGTACTATTGAAGGTATCTCCTGTGATAAGGGTAGTTTGATTTGGCAGGTTAGGCAAACTAGCCGCAAAGTTTATTGGTCCCTTTGAGATAATAAAAAAGATGAATGATGTGGCCTATAAGATAGATTTTCTAGCTTATTAGGAAAGGATTCACCCTATATTCTATGTTTTGATGTTGAGCAAACATGTGTCAGATCT
>CAOGCB010235168.1:0-19456 GCA_948266635.1 Cnidoscolus chayamansa | reverse complement strand
GGAAAATAATAGGAAATTCATAGCTGGGGCTCAGAGGTGGATCCACCCACCATTATTATCTGGTTCCGTAACACGGCAGCACACGGTTCAGTATTACACTACCATACTTGTGCATGCTCCACATGACCTGAGTTTACCCTTAACTGTCTATTGCTTTCGAGTTCTCTATTAACTTTTCAAAGGCTGCATAGTTTTCTCATCCTGCTGAACTAACCATATGATATGATCATATGGTTGTTTTTTGAATTCGCTTTAAGTGCATTTACCTGACCTGAGTGTAAAGATGAAGCTTGATTTTTGAAAATATGACATAAATATCGAACCCCTTCTGTCAGCTTCTTTTTTTTCCCACTTAGTTTTTGCTACTCTCCATTTTGGGTGTATATGGGAATTAAGTCTGCTGGTCTGGGTTTAGTATGAGAGTTTCAAGTACGTTTTTCTTGACATTCTCAATAAATTCTTATTTTTGTATAAAAACAAAGACAATATTACATTATGACATACGATATGTCCTTGCATAAGCATATTTTATTAATGACAATACTAAGAAAAACTTGATATGGATACATCTGTTCTAAATCTCGATTCTTGATCGACCCAAAACAGCCGGCTAGCATGTGACATGCTACGTGAAAAAAGATGAAGGATGAGTTTAATGGTTGTTGCATCGAGTCCTGAGTGGCTCTGGATATTTGTAATAATTTCTCATCCATTTCGCTTTTTGCAACTGAGGCCTCTTGCATGAGTGCGTCATTCTAAATTCTAATACAATTTTCTCAGTAATTCCACATTGTGAAGACCTATTGAATTTGAGATCCAATATAGCTTTTTTTGCAATCTTAAATGGAATACAGCTACAACTAGAAAATCATCATAACCAAATGATCATAGATACCTTCAGGATCATTTGAGATCCACTAGCCATAAAAGCAAGAATCACGATCACCTATTTAAACAACAATGCTTAAGTCATCCAACCAAAATAGTTATTGTTTAACTTAATATTTGAAGAGGGAAGAGTGTTATTTCAGATAATGAATAGCGTAAAAGACATGTTTTCAGAAATCAACGAGTACTTCTATATCTTATTACAACATGCAGTTAAAGTGACTTGAGAAAACAACCACATAACTTCATATGATTAGTTCAGCAAGATGAGAAAAATATCTACAGTTGGAAAGTTAAAACTGGAAAGCAACAGAGAATTATGGGTAAAATTAGGTCGTCTGGAACATGGATAATTAAGGTGCCGTGTCACGAAACCAGTTGATAATGGTGGGTGGCTCCACCTATCACCCCCTAGCTATGAAGTTTCCCGTTATTACTTTCTTATCTTCTTCTTCATGCCCCTATATATATTTCCTCCAAGGTTCACTAATGTTAAGTCATCACATAAAATCAAAATCTTAACTTAAACCAAGACAATGTCTGCAGCGAAGAAGAGGGTGGTGTTCCCTAGGCTTTTCACTGGAAAGCTACAAAAGCGTCTCTCGTACTTCACCCATAAAGGAACTGAGCATCATCATAAAGATGTGAAAACTACAGTGATGGTTCCAGATGATGTGAAGGAAGGACAATTTGCTGTTTTGGCCTTAAAAGATGAGGAGATTGAAAGGTTTGATTTAGAATAATTGAGCTTCCTTAATAACCCTGTTTTTGTAAAGTTGCTGAAGCTGGCTGAGGAGGAATTTGGTACGTGTGCTCTTGCTGTCCCTTGCCGACCTCAGGAGTTGCAGAAGATTCTTAGAGCTCAAGAATGGATACTGCACCCAGATAAGAAGGAAAGTGTCCCTTAGCCATGGCCTCACGAGTATCATCCTTCAGAAGCTAGAAGTCTTGTACCAGGCTATTATTGAACATGAGATCTGGAAAGACAGTGCCACACACGCCATGTGGAATTGTCTGTACAAAGACAGACACCTTTCAGGAATTTACTCGTACGAAATAAAGTAAACTCCAGAAATCTATCCATAACTTGATAATGACAGGACAGCACTTTCCTAGCTAGCTATCTTCATGCATGTTTATAAATGTTCTCAACTAAGCTCTCACCTTATCATTTATGTATACATATTCCTGTTTACAATAGGCCCATCTCTTTGTTTTTTTCTTTTGTTTTTGATAAGTGGATCAGCAAATTCAGTGACAATGTAAAGTTGGTCACATATATACGTTCATGGCATGCCTCGAGCTTACATGATGCAATCTGCTTCTAGCTGTTTTGCATTGGCATATATATAAGCACCTGCTTAATTTCTTGGATAAATCTCGATTTGGTTTGGAGACGATATATAAGCATTAAGCAATTAGAATTGCAAATATTCTTAACTTCACTTTCATTATTGATGAAAGCCACAATAAGAAAAGTGTCTATCAAAAAATCTCAAGTGTCTCATCTTCTAACCTCATGAACAACAAAATATCTAAACTAGCCAGAATTTATTCTATATGGTTTGTGAGTCTTTAATCACTTTTTCCCCGAGTTTAGAAGCTCTAGCTACTTAATTTTTCATGGGTTTTCCGTTTATTATTATAAAAAAAGCACCTTGATCAAAAGTTGAACTTTAATCTACATTATTTTTCTTGGTAACATGGTCCAAACTTAAAGATTAAGAAGCAAGAGACAAGCCCGTGACATCCAATCTCAACATAGATTTTAAATCAGGCGGAAATTCACTTTGAAACACTACTCCTATCTGTACAGAACTTGCATACTTCGTTAGCCAGTCAATTATGATATGCCTTACTAATAATATGCCTTCAGGTTTCACGAAGATGCTCTCAACAATTGCTCTAGGCATCTCTCTGCCCCATTTTGTCAGTGCTGCCTTCCCAATAATTCTGCCTCAGTTATCAAAACGTCACCGTCGAAAAGGGTTTTTGTTTTTTTGCCAAGTCCCAGTGGATGTGTGGTGCAAGTACAGCTAGAAATCAAGAAAGTTAACTCCATGTACTAAAATAGTGTTTTGATAATTACAAAACTTAAGAAACTTGGACATCTTTCATAAGCAAAAATGAAGACAATAGAAACTTAAGGAACTTCAGGAAGAATGAACAATAAAGAGAATGGATCACAATCTTTGAATATGGCAAGTAAGTAGATTAGGATAAAATGTACAGAAAATAAGAATAGTTGTGAGTTGCCATTTAAATAAAAAAATTCAAACTTTTACAAAGTCAGAAACCACTGAGTTGAAAATAGAACCTATGCCTTCAAAATTACAAGTTCTATTTTCAAGATTTAGAAGTTCTACTTTTATGATTCCAGGTTCTAAAGTCAACTCAGAAGGATTTTCACTACATGACAAAATAACGGCTAGCTGCTTTTCAGAACTCATTTTTACTTGTCAGTTCAATCTCAAACGGCTAGTTTTTTGGCAAAACTCTATATAAACAAAAATCTCACATTTATTATTAAGAAGAGTATTGTTACAATTGAGAGAAAAAACATTGAAAGTAAAAAGATTTGAGCATTTATTCTTGAGCATTTAATCTTCAGTTATTGAGCTTTGATTGACAAATCCAACTCTTCTTCATCTTCTTAGCTTGTGCTGTGAAAGAAGAAACAAGAGTTAATTTCTTCATCTACCAAAACCTACTTAAGGTTGTATACAAGTTTGGGATAACTTGATTTTTGAGTGTTGTGAGATAAACACTTGTAAGAGGTTACAAGATAGGCTAGAAATCTTGTGAGAGGTTACAAGATAGCTTTGAAAACTTGTAAGAGGTTGAAAGATAACCTTGAAATCTTGTGAGAGGTGATAAATATCTTGTAAACTTGTGGAAATTGTAAAGAGGCTTGTTTCTTGCTCGTTAAAAGAAACTATAGTGGAGGAACTTCTCAAAGAAAGTCTTTGGGAGAGTGGATGTAAGCAAAGAAGCTGAACCACTATAAATCACTTGGATTCTATTTCTCTCGCTCATCTCTCTTAATTATTTATGTCTTATTCATCTATGTTTATGTTTATTCAGTCATATTAAATCTGGTGTGATCATTCATATACATTGTGCACAAACAGATAGTTTAAATTTGTTTCATCAGTCATAACAGCTTTGTAAAATTAATGACAGTCTAATTCTTAGCTTTTAGAAGTTCTAATTTTTTCACTGTCAGAAGTCTAAATAGTCTTTCACTAGAAATCTAAAAGGAAGTTTAAAAATCTGAAAAGGTCCAATTCACCCCTCTTGGACTCCAACAAGGGACCAACAAAGAACCACCCTAGCTTTACGTATCTCTTGAGATCCGTTGTACCTGGATATTAGTGTCACATAATATGACCCTCCAAAAAGATCCATTTGAGTTGAGAGGAGGAAATATCATAGAGTAACTTCATTTAAACTCAAAACATATAGACAAATGTGTATCTAAAGCACATGGAAACGAGAGATATAGGAAAGGGTTTTAAGTCAAAACGAGTAATCTCTTATCTTATTTTATGGAATCAAGTGGTACACAGGGGACAGGATTTTCACAAGTTGATGGCAGCATAAATCACTAGCATCCCCACACGTACCTGCTTGCTGAAATGCAAATGGATTCTTCTTCATCAAACAGCTATCTGTATTCTTTCCCCAATGCCGCTTGCTCGCAATCCTCATACCAAATACATCTTCAGATACCATTTCTGTCATTGTCATCAGCAATATAGACGTACGATTGGATAGTTTTTTTACTAATAATCATTAAAGTTACAATGGAAAGGTGAGAAACTGAAGGCTGAAACCGTGTTCTTGTAAGACCATATTTTAGAAAAGAGAAAACCATGCAAGGAAGATGAGATATCAATTGCAGCATTAAATAAGTGTGCCCTACCTTGTTTTGTTGTAGTGTTTATGGCTTATCCTTCTTTATCCAGACCTTGGAAAGAAGTTGTATATTATCTTAGAGATTGACCTGAAATTTATTAATGATGAGCATGTTTTTTGGGCTAACTCTGTCTCTTCCAAGATTTTTTTTCCATGTAGGAGAAAGCAAAACAGTAAAGAATTCAGCAAGCAAATATCACGAACATCTGTAGTGTCCTCTAACCTAACATCAAGAACTTGGAGAAGGTTTTGAGACTTGAAACACGAATTATACTCTCAGTATTTTTACCAATTAGATACTACGTACCCCATTATCATTTAGGATCTCCTCCTTCAACTCCACATTAATCCGAGGGATGCTGATATGGAAGCTAGCTGTGTAGTACGGCAACTCCATACCCCGCTAGTTCATCATTTCTAAGTTTTGACATGTGATCTCTTTGAAGTAGGGAACAAGTTTCTGAGCAAGTTTTGGATATTGTATGAAAATTGTAGAAGAATCTTCCTGTTTCCCTGCCAATAGATACAGAAGATTTATTATGTATTCATTACAGATCGCCCACCTCCGCCATACACATGCAGAAATTATCTGTATATATTCATCCTGTACACGGTATTTGGCTGTAAATATTTAAATTGAAATGAATATGTCAGCCTAGCTACTACGTATGCATTGTTGTAGTAATCAAAAGAGAAAAGAGTGAGAAGGATCGAACAGGCCAATAATGGCAAGGCTGTAAAGACGAGTAAACCTTATCTTTTCTGTACGAAATCAGAAAGGTACACTCAAGAGGACATGTTCTTACAAGTTGAGAGGTGAAACGTCAAGAAAATCAACTTATGGACTACCCCACAAAGTCCCAGTGTTCCACTACATCACCCCATTCTATGATCATTTCATTAATTCATATATATTATTCGATCCCAATCCCAGTTGCACACTTGAAGTGAAATGACATTACAATGGAAAAAAAGAAGATTCATGTAGATTGAAATGAAATGACATTTTAATATAACAAACATTAATCCATATTCTCTGTCCCTTGGCAATCATTTCAATTGTATATTCTTATTTGGCCTCAATTATACCAGAAGTATTTTGGGCTGAGGTTCCCCATCTCTCTTCCAGGTTTAATTCCAAGATATATATATATATATATATATATATTTCTGTGTGGTTTTAAAGTTGAAGGCCCCCCACCATGTAATATCAATAAAATGAAGAGGGCTGTGACCGTTGAGCTACTGTTCAAATTTGTGATAGAGGAAAATGGGAAGTCAATAATACAAGCATGCATGCATGGGGTGAAGTCCAGCGTGGAATGACCACTTAAGTTATGAGTGTATTGATTGCTAGAGCAGACATCATAGAAAATTTCATTGGTCACCATAGAAATGTTTCGTCGGTCGTTTATCTCCGCCACAATTCCTCAACCATACTTAAAACTAATAGAAGACTAAATATTTACCTGTTCAGCAACTAATAACTAAAGATGAAACAAGTCAATTAACAACCATACTTGAATCTGATCCATTATAGATGAAAAACATAAATATATGAAGTTCATGGAGCCTACACAGCAATTTTTTCAAAAGCAATCCAGTATATCAGTAGTGCACAGAGCCTAAAACAGTGTTAGAATATACCGATTTCTGTTCGATTCAAGACTGGTCTTGATTTAGTTACAGATTACCCCATCCGAATCCAAACCGGATTGGGGTCTTGATTTAGTTACAGAAAAATCTTAAAAAGTTGATATCAGGCATCTCAAACATTCTACAGATTACAGTTTGATGGGAAAGTTTTCCCCAGAAATGGTAAAATAAAGGGTGAACCCTTTTCTCAAGACCCCACCATCTGCAGAAGCTTGGATGATGACAAATCAACTATTGCATTAAATGATGTATGGTTGCAACCATATGAAAACGGGCCAAGCTGTCTTCCAGAAATTTCACCAGCGTTTCCATTTTTCTTGACCACCTATAGTATATATTTCCTCCCAGCGTCTCCAAATTCAACAAGAAAAGAAGAAAGAACACAATAGTAATAGATTATACACAGTATCCTGTGCACATTTTTATGATCTCCATGGCTATGAAAAACGCAGAAGAAAGTGTTAAAAGCTTAATGATGCTTAAGCTTTTTGTTAGAAAGATACAGCGAGGTCTTATTCATTCAGCAACCAAAGGATCGAACCTCAATGCCAATAAGTTAAAGAAAGAGGTAGAAGCTCCAAAAATGGTACCGGAAGATGTGAAGCAAGGACATTTTGCAGTAATTGCAGTGAAGGGTGGCGAACCAAAGAGGTTTGTTGTGGAGTTGGAACACCTTGAAAATCCAGCATTCATGAAGTTACTGGAGGAAGCTAAAGAGGAGTATGGATTCCAGCAGAAGGGAGTTCTTGCAGTCCCTTGTCAACCTGAAGAATTACAGATAATTCTAGGTACCAGGAAAAACAGAAGAATGAGTACTGAATGGTAGGGTACATCAAGCTGCTTTTTTGGGAAGCAAAGATGTGTATATCTTTATCTTTCATGTCGTAGCTTCTCCAATGCAGCAGTTCTTGATTTTCTAGAGCAGATACATGATTCTAACCACATTCTTTTGTCACTTGAGTATTCATTAGTGCCTAATGTGAGAAGTAATAAATACGTGTATGATGAGGACGATGATCCTCAGCTTAGGCTTAATTGAGTGGATTGTATATTATACTCAATAAACATCAAAGAATTGTGGGTCTTGAACTGTGTGCAGAAAAAGAAAATCAGATTATCTCAACTGAATTATTTCAACTTCAGTTGAAACGTATCAATTAAATTAGCTTTTGAGTTTGCTATACTAACATCCATCCTTTATCCTTTAACATTTTAGAAGAATTTACAAAACTTTTATCACTTAATATTAACAAATGAATTAATAGTTGTTCTTTTTATTTCTTTAGTATCTTAAGTAATTCCTATACCTATCAGATATTATGTTTAAATTTCTAATCAAATTGTTCAATGTGTTTTTTGAGATTTCTTATACAAATAACAGTAAGACTAATTATTCATTCAGGTATTTCAGAAGAGAGCTTGTTATAATTATTACTAAGAACTAATAATTTAATGAAGGTTTGAAATTTTTTCCCTTTTAAGTGTTCTGGGTGCTCTACATCAGTGTATGCACATGATGTAGATATTTTAAGTGTTTCATCAGAGATTTCCAAATAAAAAAACTAATAACTCTCTTTAGTACCTTGCAAGGACTCAAAGTGAACAACGACATTCTTATTCCATAATCCCATATCTAGGTTTTTCATATTCATGTGATGTACAGCATTACCATTGAAATTGTAATTGAGACTATTATATATAATTGGTTAATTTTAAAAGCCATTATAAATTAACTGCTTTGTTTAGTTATTTTGGAGTTTTTGTGATTAAAGCAAGTTAAATTTAAATATACTTCTACAAGTATTGATGATTATTTACTGAAAAGAAGATACACGATCAGTCCTTAAGGTAGTAAAGAAGGACTTGGGGGCCCTCTTCTCTATAGGACCACAATCTATACCTAGAAATAAAGAAAATTTCCTAGTATTTTGCCACCAAAAGAAGCAACTTATTTGTTTGTTCTGTTCATAGCAAAGTATTGTTGAACACTCTTTGATGATCCTGTACCAGAGAACTTGAGATATTGAAAGACATGGACTATGTACTTCTAGAAGCTAAATGCTCTGATATCCTAAATTTAAAAGATATTGAAAAAGAAAATTACTAACATTTCAAGAACAATTACCATTGCAAAGTAACGCAAAGATAAAGCCGTTGTGCATGCTCAACTTGTAAATTTTGAGCAGAAGCAGAAGTAAATGGGTAAGAAGATAGGGAATGGAAGTGAAATTCCATTTAATGTGAGGAGGAAAAAAAGAGAAACATTGGATTGAGATTTGAATGCCCTATAACCAACTCAACAGATTTCAAATAAATAGAACTACGCAATGATGATTGAACAACCGAACTTTAGAATCTAACAATGCCTAAACAATTAGCAGTGATATTTCCATTTAAGATTTCTATTGTAAAAGCATAGGAAAAGAAAACACACAGAATGAGCACCCACCTACAAATATCTCTGGCTGTGTCCCCAAGCAAACCCTTCTCAGGAACATAAATGACAAATAAATAAAATCAACAGCACCTGGCATCACAGAGGAACCCAGCGACTTATATGACAGTAGTAACTCTTCGTGTCGTTCACCCAAATTTGCCTAAGCGAAGGGAACTCATAAAGAATTATGTGTTTTAAGTTTGTTGCCTCACCCAAAAGCAGGAAAAAGAAAAAGATTAATTCTTCAGTATTGCTAATGACTCAAAACTAAAGAGGTATGGAAATAAATAATGTCAACACAACAGCTATTAAATTTTTTTTCCTTTGCCATATCTAAGGTACATGGAAAATATAATAATCTAACAAGTATTATATATATATAAAAAAAAAAGAATATAGCCAATTATGAAAGTCCACGTTCATATAAATCTCAGGCAAAAGAAATGAAGTGGATGCGGATCAGTCACAGAGCCAAAGGGCAACAATTTTAAGGATTTGGATCAAGCATAGATGAACCCATGTAAGATAAGTCGGATGGTATAGCTAGCTAATAAAAAAAACTAAATGTTTCACTAAATTCAATTTTATTAAGTCTTAGATATCATCTTATAATTGGTTTATCACTTATCCAACATGAGTATTGGCAGGTTACTTATTTTGATCAAAGCTTATATTGGAGAGGTTGGCCTTAAATGCAGAGAGACTGCTTTGGAGATTAGTGTTAATCCAGTGCTCAAGGTGGCTCTAGGTGTAAGAGCTCCACACTTCCCTTTTTCTGGTACTCTACAGCTGAAAATGAATTCTTGCTGGTCACGACAAATGCACTATCGCATACACAGTTCCAGGCAACTTATCTCATCTCATGGGATAAAAAGGTTAGGTCAACCTGGAAAGAGGCAATCCATTTTTGGCCTTCTGGATGATGATTATCCTTGTGCTATTTTTCATTTCTTTTCCATTCAAAAAGACTACCACAATACTCTGATTCATGGGAAGAAAGCATTCCCATATGGAAATACGGAAAAACCAATTGGTTACTAGCCAGTTCTTATAGTATCATCAATAGCCAGTTCTTATAGTATCATCAAACAAATCTCAGACTAGTCTATCCATGCCATTATTTTCAAAAACTATTGTGCTTCATTTAAATCGTGCATTAAAAGAAAACACAACACGCGCACATATATAAACCATTCAGTAGTTATTCCGGGGCTTATGCATCAAATAGACTATTTATACGGTATCATGAGAAACTTTAACAACAAAGCATAGCGGCTAAATAATTAAAGGTGTCTCAACCACCAGTACAAAAACAAACGGAAAAGAAGGCATAAGCTTGTATTTTCCACAGGTCCCATTTGTTCCCACAAGTTCATAAGGAGAGATTGTGAAATAGAAAGCTATGGGAAGTAGTAAGGCCAGTTGAAGTAATAAGAGTCTCGAATTTCTTTGTCCATCTCGTTCCACTGCAACAAGGTTAGTTTTCACACGAGTATTAATATTGCCAACATTGTTCTCAAATATAGTCAACAAAAACTAGATGAATGGTCAGCAGTTATATATTAACTAAAAAAATCACCTTAAATTTATATGGCTGGTTCTTCTTCATTGCTTTCTTCCAATGGTATTGCTCAAATAGAAATGCCTTGTCATGCCAACTGCACACATATTAAAGAAAATCAAGCAAGACTGACATGCATAAATAGTAAAAGTAACAAGCTGGTAGGTTAAGTAATCATAAAGGTAGTGGTAATATTACACATCAAGAACTAATTTGGAGCTAATTGTAACACACTCAACAATCCTTTTTTTTTTTTCTTGTCTAAGAAGGCTGACAATAATAATCTCTATATTGGTAAAAGTAGTAGCTATTATCTCATTGTAAATCATTCCAAAAAGAACTTGTCACCATTGGCAATGCACAGACAGCTTCCCCCTTCAGTGCAGTAAGGAGTGATGCCATTCAAAAATAGCATCATGGCGAAAGCAATTGCTTCAACTTCTCCCCAAAAATTCTGCAAACCAATTTATGAAGTAACCACACAGCACACACCAATCATCTTCATATACCAATGAGAGAACAGTTGATGTTATGCCAAAGCAGGAGTTAACCAATCAGATAAAAGTCACTTATAAATCTCTCACAATTCTAATTCCAATCAAACCAACCAAAGGGATGGACAGAACCTTTACCCCATGTTTGGAATAAATAAAAAATTGCAAGAAGTCATCTGAATTTTTTCTTGCAAATGATTTATTCCAAATGAAGCTTAAGACTTGAGCAATCAATTAAATAGCTAACCAGCATCGAATTAAACTAGAAGGATTAATGAACAATTTCAGAGAGAAACCCTCGAACTAGAAATGGGGAAGAGGGATAAATGAGCGTACTTGAACTGATTGGTGAGCTGCCACATATACGGATCGAAAAAGGTCAGGACAGAGAAAGCGGCCGACCCAATCCATATGTTGACGAATCGGTCTGCATCAGCGTGTGGCACTCCTGGGTCTCCTCTGTATGCATTTCCAAAGTACTTCTCCATTATCGCCTCGCCTCCTCTCCTCTCTCGACCTACTCTGCTTCCAAGCTCTCAATTGCCGCTTCTACTATGCTTATCCGATTATTATCGTTTCATTTTCTTCTACTATTCTTGTGCGAAACAAGAATCGGTTATCCGGGAATTGGATAGTATAGTAACTGGGCTAGGACTGAAAGCCCACTGAACTTGATAATGGGCTGGGTATAAGGTCTAGGCCCATCATATTTCAAACTACCGAGTAGCGTGTTTTTTATATACTCGAGCGAGTGTACATATCATTTAAGCCTACAAATAAATGCCATTGGACATGATCGGTTCATTCTCCTCTCTCTCTCTCTCTCTCTCTCTCTCTTCTCTCTCGATCCCCAACCAGTTCCCAACTCTTGAGGGTTTTTCAATCCTCCGTTTCCCTCCAAATTTATCTGTAACTGTACTCATCAACTTCTATTTTGACATTTAAACCTTGAAAATTTCTCTTCTTTTAGGGTTTTTCAGAGGTCGTATGTGATTATTTTCCTCCCCGATCTCTAGTTCTTCTTCTTGAATGATCCATTTGATCTGGGGTTCTTGAATTTGGCTTCTTTCTTTTAGTTTTTTAGTACCACTCTAGTGTTTTCTAGAACTAGCTTATCTTCTTTTTCTGTATTTGCTTTCCGAGGAAAGTCTTGTTATTGAATGGTTCCTTTGCTTATAGTATTTCTATTGGTTGGTGATTAATGGACCAGTTTTGACATGAGGATTGAAATATGAGCAATGGAGGTGCACAGAGTACAGATGGAAGACCGAAAGCGGATGATTATGGTCGGGCAGTGTCGAGAGTGGCCGTTGCGCAAATATGCGAGGCCTTGGGGTTTCAGGGTTTCAAAGAGTCGGCTTTAGATGCATTCGTTGATGTAGCAATCAGTTACCTCCTTGAACTTGGAAAGACTGCAAGCTTCCACGCTAATTTATCAGGTAGAACCCAATGTAATTTATTTGACATAGTTCGAGGTTTTGAAGATATAGGTGCACCGCGAGGGTTTTCGGGTGCATCAAATTCTAGCAGTTATATGGTTAATTCGGGTACTGTTAAGGATATAATTGAATTTGTGGGTTCTACTGAGGATATCCCTTTTGCTCAACCAGTGCCACTTTTTCCAGTTGTTAGAGATAGGAGATTAATTCCTAGTTTTTTAAAGATGAGTGAAACACCACCTGGGAAGCATATCCCAGCTTGGTTGCCTGCTTTTCCTGATCCTCACACGTATATCTACACTCCTATGTGGAATGAGAGGGTCGTGGATCCTCGTGCAGAAAAAATTGAGCAAGCAAGGCAGAGGAGAAAGGCAGAGAGGGCCTTGTTGAGTTTGCAGCAGAGGTTGGTGAGCAATGGCTCAGCAGGAGCATCTTCTTCTGTGGCTAGTAATGACAATGTTAAGGAAGTAGAAGTAGTAGAATCTAATCCATTTCCTGCCATGCCTTTGAAACCTGAGGGGACGGATGTTTCTGCTGTTCTGTTGCCAGACAGGCTAAAACACAGTGTTTGTTTGATGGAGGCATTTGCACCTGCTATTGAAGCTGCAAAGGAAGATGGTCTTGCTGACAGTGGAGACAGTGAGAGGAGGTTGCTTCCTGGGAAGAGGCCTGCTGTGAACTTTAAATTCAAAACTGGGAAGAAGTTACTAGGTGAACCTTTGGATTTGAGTCTTTCAAGAAAAGGTGGACGGAGAGCAGGGCATTGGTTAGGGCGGGATGAGGAGAGGGATGATAAGAAGAGGAGAGCAGAGTATATACTTAGGCAGTCCATGGAAAACCCACAGGAACTCACCCAGTTGTAAAGTAGTTCATTGACTGATTAGCTTATTCAGGAATGGCTGTAACAGTGGGCTAGGGGGGCATATTGCATGGATATTACGAGATTCTGTTTTGAGTTCCTCCTAATCCTACTAACAATTTTTGGAGGTATATGAGTACTTGTTTTCTGTTTCTTTGGAATTAGTCTCAACTGATTCTTTGACAGAGAAATTTTAGCCTCTTTATTCCTGTTTGGATATTGATGTGAAATTGGTTTCAAATAGAACGTTCTGGTGAAAAAGGATCATATGGCCAACCCTTATTAGTTTGAGATTAAGACTTAGAAGTTATTTTTGTTGTATTTTGGGACAAATTCAGTGTGCTCCCTGGATCTGGCTGCTGGTGCCCATTGCTGTATTTTGACATGCAATAAAGTTGATATATGCAGGATATTATGCAATTCTACAACTTGATAGCATTACGAGTATCATGCAGTTAACAGTATGATGCAATAGTTATCTGAAGGGGGGAAAAGGCAATACCTCCTTTAATGAGAGAAATAATAACCCAATTCCGATAGAAGTTAAGAAAAATGTTCCAAGTATCCAATACAAGTGATGGCTTTATACATATTTCTGCTGTTTAGCATTTATTCCATAGATTGCAAAACTTTCAACATTCTAATTTGTTATATACTCGATAGAACACCTGTAGAAGAGGGACCAGATATTTTTATTGCTGTCCTGTTGGCAGTATGAAAATCTTCATTGAATTTTTCTGCTGAAAAAGAGATGGTATTGAATGCATGCATATTTTTAATTTGACTATGTGCACCTTTTTTTTTTTTTTTTTGAGAAGCATAAAACATAGTGATTATAGCATCTTTCTGGAAATGATGTTTGCTGGTAACCTCCCGCACTTACCAATTCTATCACTGTTGTGCATTTTATGTTGGGATTGTTTGGATCTTCGGTGCATAACGTGGGGATGTGCAGGCATTTTTAGTTCAAATTATTCTACTGTTGCATATGATATCTTGAGAAATGGATTATATGCAGAATGGCTTAATGTCTGCAACTGAGAGCTTTTTAGGCTTGACAATGCTATTTCGTGTACCTGAACCCTTAATCCAACTCTGCTTTTCCCGTGTTTTTTTTTTTTTGCCTCTTCATTGTTTGTAACATAAAAGTTTAGACATGTACCGTTGAATATGGTGCTTACGGTATCTTGCCTCAAGGCATTCCTCCCACCCCCATAGTCCCTTTGTAGAGTTGCCCACCCGACCTTCTACTCTATTGAGAGTGCGATTAAGATGCTTCTTTGTGACGATTTAGATTGCCTTGTGAGAAATACTTGTACCGGAGGGACAATTGTTCCCATTTTGCTAGACGATTATCGGGATTTTTTATCGTTAGCCCCCGCATCTTTTCTATAAACGTTTATTAATTTAATCTTAAGCAATTTGTGAAAAGAATTGCACTAGAAACTTGTGGATGCTAAGACTGCATCTTTTCTATAATGCAGCCCCTAGTTTTACCATTTTCTGCTATCATGCTGGAAGTTTTTCCATCGGCTTTGTACTTCCATTTCAATATGTACACAAATATTAGCGGGCCATCTCACAGATCCGACCACAAAAGAGGCAATTACACTAGATTAAAACACAGCATGGGGATTTAACTCGTCCTACCGCTTAAATGGGTTCCACAGCTTCCGATGCAAGGGGAAAATCTAAAGAGAAAAAAATTATTTTGTTCTTATACTTGCCATAAGATTAAAGCTTCGCCTTTAATCTACCATGCAACCCTACGAAATCCAAAAAAATCAAATTCTTGTATATGCTAGCCAGTTTTGATGTCATGCCTTCTCTACATTTCACTGGTGAGAATCCAACATGAATTTGGCGTAGATACCTTGCATCACACTGAAAACAACTTGCCCTTTCAGAGTTATCATTCAGATTCATAATGCAGGCCCAAACACAGAAAATTGTAACATTTGGCATCATGAAAACAAAATTTACCCTTTCTATTAAAGTTCATTCAGATTCACAATCAGACTAGTGTGCAAGCCTAGATGCACATAAAAACTACCCCATTATGATTGTCGCATGCCACATGTAATAGCATCTATAACATGACCAAATGGGGCAAATAAGACCAAATATAACATTCGCAGTACATAATTACAAAACTAAAGGTCGAACAAGTGTTGTCGTAAGTAACTTGGTATTAGCACCATCAAGTTGCCAAATTCCCCGATTTGGGCTCTTTCCAAATTCTAAAATGACAAAGAAATGATAGTTTTTCTTAAATGGCCCCCAAAACATGATCCTGTCATTGGATTGAGAAGACTTCAATGTTTCAGTTTCAGGTCCATTCCTGAAGAAAATGCTTTGCCACGATGGTTGAAGATCATGAAGTCCATATTGGCAGGTAAAGCAACTATCCTGAATTCAAGAATATGCAACTTCTTTGTGTCAATAAGGCATTATCATTATAAATATGAAGTGTTCATCAAAACAGTTCACTGAATCACAAGACAAAATTAGGAAAATGCGTGATCTGTTGCAAGAAGAAAAGAGGAAACTATTATTGATACAGTGCGGATTAGTTTCAAAGAAAAGGCTAGTCAGCCAAGCTCCAGTAGGCAAATCTGTTGTAACATGTTACATATTAATTTCTAGAAGATTTCCAGTTGGTTTTTCTAGTACATATGTGTGTGTGTGTGTGTGTATGCATATATTACATCGTTTATTCAATAAAGTTATAATGCATTCTGCTCATTTTTAGTCATCTTGATAGTTTTATCAAATATCAACATCATTTCAAAATACTAACTCTCAATCCCAGGCTCTGCTATAAATTCTAAGTCAAATTACTTTGGATTCCTTAGATAAAAATTGTCTCAGTCCTAAGCATTATTATTGACAAAATTCTTCAACTAAATGGTTTTGTAAGATTGAATACGTTTTCTAATATGACAAAATTTTCACTTAGCACCTGTGTAAATATGACTTTATGTAGAGCAAAAGAAGCACACGCCACAAAAACTTGACAGATAATGCAGAAAAAAGTAATAAACAATACAATTTTCCTATGTATCTTAATTGTTGATCCAGAATAAATTCATTCCTCAGTTTGCAAATTAACTTCACATCAACGTGCCATGTGAAAACAAAAAGATTAATTTTGACATGTTAATCCCAAATCTTGTTCTAACTCTAAACTATTGAATGAGATGGAAACACTTTAACATCTTTCCACTTTCGGCTAGATAGAAAGTAATAGAAACCATTTCATGATTTACTTTACCTGGTACAATGTGGTAAGCATCTCATTATAAGGAATATATAATAATTCCCTTTCAATTGTTAGGACCTTGAACTTTGCAGTGAGAATGCGAATATGCAGTTAAATTATGTTCATTTGAAATTAAGTTGCCATATCAAAGAGCAAATAATTAGAACAATACACCAAGATTTTGCCATTCAGAAATGCTAATTTCAACTGATGGTAGGCTGCACCAGTTCTAAAACATGTTACATGAATATGTTTTGGAACAATTCCTATAAAGTCACTGAACCTTTAGAAACAAGCATCACAATAACAAGAATAGTTTTGGACTTTAGTCTACCACGTGGCTGTAAACTAATCCAATGATAGTGTCACATCATTCACAAATTCAAGGTTGAATATAGAAAAATTATATGTGATAGACCAAGTCCACGTAATAATTTCTCCACAGACACAACTGGAGTACAAGCGCAATGACCTAGTTTATAGGAACAGAAAGCACAATTAATGAGCTTTACAATAAAAAAGCTAACGAATGGCAGTATCATGGATTTATTTTCATACTTGAAGTACAAGCTGCTTCTTAAAAATCTGAGTTATGCAGCTCCATAGGGACAATTAATAGTGTATGCATATATGGAAAGCATTGCATAGTCAGCGACTCGAAGTAAGTTGACATAAATATGCCATTCATGAGAGCCAACTTCACTAAGTGCTGAAAAAACCTATACCTTACGAGCACAAGAAAGCAACCATTTTCCTATTTGTGAGAAATCAAAATCCAGACAAACTGTGTTAAGCTTATACATTTTATAAGCAATGATCTAACTTTAATTGCACTTTATACAAAAAATAATAATAAAACAACCTACGTATTTTATACTTGTGCGTTACATAAGCAGATAGTCCATCTGGCTTATCCCATTTCAGTTTTACCAAAGTTTTGTTTTTTACTTTTCAAGGTTCAAAGTCCATCGGCTGAAAATTATTTAATATGGGGATCAATCTATCAACATAGAATCAAATTACAAAGTATTCAACAATCTAATTGATCATATGTTGGGTTAATATTGATCAGCAACTAATAAACACCTCAAAATTGAATGACATAGAATAATCTAAAATATACTTGAAAGAAAATGCAATTAACGAAGTGTAAGCAGATAGATAGTTAACGATACCTATTCTCATCAGAATGAGGGTGAATAGATAGGAACTTTCCCGGAACAGTTAAAGCAGCCCACATACACAGCACTAACCCTATAAGCAACTCTACCACCACCTGCAGTCCAACCCAAAAAAAGGAGGAGGAAAGAAGGATAAAATATTCACATCTCATCAACCCAACCAAACAAAAAATAATAACAATCAAACATATACATAACAGCGGAAAAACTCACATTCATCGGAGGTCCTGAAAACTCCTCCTCCGTAATCTTCAACAAACCTCTATCTGCATCCAGGAAAAACAAAATTAAAAGAACAAACAACATGAAAACCGCCAAATATCAGATAATAGAATCTAGATTTCCATGATATTGGATATGCAATTACATTGAACGGTTGAATAAGCTGCATGAGCGAGAATGAGAACTCCAAATGCGCCAATTACAAAGCCTAAACCCATTTTATTAACTTCGCTGAATCTCCGATCACCGGCCAAACCGAGTTCCGGGATCGGGCTCTTTACGGCGGTTAGGGGAGATAGCCTCAAGAAGCAGAGAGTTTCAGATCTGTGTGGTCATATCAAATCTACCTTGCTCAAACTCGAGCCCGTTTTGATTCCTCCGTCGAGATATTACCATTACATTATTATTATTATTTTACAAATTCAGCTTTTTTTACTTTTTCTATTTTTTATTCATTTTTTTATTTTTCTCTTTTTATTTCTTCTTTATCTTTTTATCCTTCCTATATAAATTAAAATATTACCCAAATCAAATAAATAAATAAATTTACACATCATTTTAAAATAATTATTTTTTTTATTTGAAAATTAATTATTTTTACTATAATTGTTAAGTTTAATTTAGTAATTTATAAAATTATAATTTTATAATTTTATCTCTTATATCTTACATATAAAAAATAAAAATAATTAAATAAACACCGTACAGTATCAGTATCTCTTCTAAATTGAGTGTCATCCTAAGTAGCAAATAAAAAATTTTGAAGAAATTAGGGTAATTTGCTGTCATAGTCATCCAACTTATCACTAACTTTCAAAACTATCACCGAACTTTAATTTTTTTCTTAAAATTCATTAAACTTTAAATTTATTTTCACTAAACTCACTCGTAAGGAATTCCGTCTATGAATCTATTATGTAATGATATGTCAGTCTACAACAGTCTATGTGGATTGACACCTGAACTTCCAGATGGACTCAATTAAAAAGAAAAAAAAAATCACTCATCTCTCTCTCATCTTTCCTATATTCTCTCTCCCTCTCTTTGAGGAAACCCACGCCCACACTCTCAACCTCTCTCCCTCTCTCTCAAGAAACCCACCCCCACACTCTCTCTCTCTCGAACGACCTCTCTCTCTCGATCGAACGAAATAATATCATTGACTTATTATATTTGATGTTTAGTTGTGTTAAAAGTACTAATATTTATTTTCTTTACATTTTCATTTTTTCACATGCAAGGTTGATTTGTTTGTAGCCACACCAAATAATATCTCTGCAGGCCCTTGCCCTTGTTGCTCAAGCTGGTAAAAAGCCTCATCTTATCCCAGATGCTGACAACCAATTCCAACAACTCCAACAGATGAAGGTATCAAATCAAGGGAGTGTTGTCTCTGTCTATACTTCCGAACAAAACCATGAGATAGACTTTGCTCTTGAGAGGGGACTTTGTTCACTTCTTGTAGGGGAGCTTGATGAGTGTTGTGTATGGTTGGGCTTAGACAGTGATAGTTCACCTTACAAAAACCCACCCATTGTA